>CAMOHE010059451.1:0-27565 GCA_946598075.1 Artocarpus hirsutus
AGATAGGAACTGAACCACATCCTATTACTTTAGACATAGACCCATCTGCAATCTTCACAACATGATTGTGTTTGAATAGAATAAAGTCTTTAAGTAAACTTGCATTCTCAGTCATGTGGTCTGAAGCACCCGAGTCTACAATCGATGATTCTGATCCAATTTTACATGCTTTCAAGGCAGTTATAAAATTACCTTTTTGAGCAATTGAACCAGTACCAATAATATGTCCAGTCATTTGTGATTGAATCAGCTTTTGGAGTGCTTCCATTTGTTCTTTACTGAAGACTCTTAACTCGGTTGAATCAGGGGTCTCCTCACATGCAGCTGCCGTGTTTCCACTGGCCGTGTTTCCACTGCTTTGATGATCTTTCTGGCTGCGGGACTTGTAATCTGATGGCTTCCCATGCAATATCCAACATTTATCCTTTGTATGTCCTAGCTTCCGACAGTGTTACACCTCGGTCTCCCTTTCTTCTGTTGATCATTGTAGCTAGATGAATTTCCTTGTGCTGCCATGGCCGAAGATTCACTTGTTTGGCCTCCAAGCATTAGTTTCCTCCTACTTTCTTCACGACGAACATCTGAGAATACCTCTCTGAGAGTTGGCAGAGGTTTTGTCCCTAATATCCGTCCACGTACTTCGTCCAGGTTTGTATTTAATCCCATCAGAAACTTGAATATGCGTCTCTTTTCAATGAGGTTCTTGTATTTAAGAGCATCATTCGGGCTTTCCCAGTTAGGGACTTCAAAACGATCAAGTTGTTGCTACTTCCTTGTGAGTTGATTGAAATATTGGGTGATGTTGAGTTCTCCTTGGCATAGATCATTCAGGCTGCTTTCGATGCCAAATAATTCCGACGTATTCTCACTGTCAGAATAAGTTTCCTTGGCTGTGTCCCAAATTTCTTTGGCCGTGTCACAGAACATAAAATTTTCCCCAATTTCCACAGACATGGAATTGATAAGCCATGACATAAAAATATTATTCTCAGCATACCAAACCTTGAATTTTGGATCCTCCTTTGGTGGTGCCACTGCAACTCTAGAGACATAATCTTCTTTCCATTTTCCACGCAAATACATCAAACTGATTGAGACCATTGGACATAATTTTGGCCTGTGAGTTTGTGAATGGTTATGGGGGGAATAGAGATATCAGAACTGCCCAGAGTATGAACAGTTTCTGGGACAGGAGCAATGGCAGAAGAAGAAGGAGGAGATGAAGGATTGGTAGCCATAGGATTAGGTTTTAGAGAGGTGGCTCTGATACCGTAAAGGATAATTTGATAAGGAATCTATTATTTTTTGAATAGAGATTACAATACTTATAGAAGGGTTATTACATAATCTGATCAGCTCCTTTTTCGAAAGAGAAAAGAAATCACACTAAATAAGGAACTAAATTACCCAAATAAAAAGAATCAACAATCACACTAAATAAGGAACTAAATTACCTAAATAAAAGGAATTAACATAATCATTAACAATCAAAAAAGTCTAAACTTAGATTTGACAGTTCCTAAAAATCAGGAAACTAATTTCCCTAATTTATTCCACAATCTACAAGCTAGAAGTTAAACCAGTAATATATTAAATTGCGGGTAATCTAATTTTTTTCCATTGTGGTTAGACCTTTCAGGTGTGTACTGCACAGTGACACAAGCAGTCTTTTGTAATCTTATTTGAGCACTGCACATTATAGCACCACACGTGTGTCAGTAGAAGTGTAGAATAGAACTGTCACATGTAAGAGAAATTATTAGGTCTCACATGTGGCAGTTTTAATCCCGTGATTGCATCACCAATGGTGATTCATAGGATATTTTCTCTTCTTTTTATTTGTTTTTGTTTTCTTTTAGTTCACTAACAATCGTGTCAATGGTGCTCATCTGCAATAATTTTTGTTTCCCACTTGCACGTTTATGGTTATATCTATCCCCCTTCTTGTGAAGAGATCTGGAACTTTGTTATTTTCTATGGCAGATGGCAGTTCAACCCAAAACCATGCTTACACCAGTGAGGAGTACTTAAAAGTTACCGAAGAGCAGCTAAAAGCAGCCTCAGCCCAACAGCAGGGACAGACAGCGCCGCGATCAGAAAGCCAGCTTGAAGCTGAAACCAACTCTGAAGGTCAGTCTTCCTGGAAACACATTCTATGCGTGATCTATGACAAGACACTAAAACGCTGAACAAATATCATGATTTGCCTATTGCAGACAGCGTTTCCTCTGCAGGCGACGCTAATACCACGGGGGAGAACTTAGAAGCCAGAGACCAGCAGCCGATAGCAGCTAGTTCCCAAGAGCAAGGGCAGGAGCAGAAATCATCTCCGGCCCCTACCATCAAGGAAACTGCCAGTTGAAAATCCCTTAAGCACCACAACCTATAATCAAAGTGTAAAGCATGTCCAAGAAGATCAATACATCTAAAGAGCATTCATTTTAGCCAGTCCCATCTCTCCTGGTAGCGAGACACGAGACCTCACAAGAACAGGAAGAAACAGCTTAAGAAATGTCAAACACTCGGATTGTTGTCCTCTCGCGATTTTAAGTTAGAGCTGTGGAGAGTTTGTTAGAGATTCTATATTTTTCCTGAAGATATCAATGACAAGTTTTGGGTGTTTCCTGAATCCATTTATGGTAAACAATTATTTTTCCCATAAAGACGCAACGCGTCTCAAAATTTCAGAAGTAAAGATGCTTGGATCATCACAAAGATGTTCATTTCAGAAGCATAGTTCTTGCCCCTCGATTTAATAATTATGGTAATTTGGAATTGTGAGGAAAAATATCTGTACTATAAGTCCAGGCCATGAACCATGCAAATTTTAGGGTTTTTCTCTGGTGACAATCCCCACTGGCAATGCCCAGATACCTAACAGAAGGTTATTTTTTCAGTACCTATAAGAGAAATTTCCCAAATGACAATGACATTTATGATGGAGAAATCATTAGATCCATGCTCAGACATGGATTGTTTCTTGATTGATGCTCATATATGATTGTTAAATCTAAAGTATTGACTCTAAAATTTCGACCACTAATACTTTTTTTAGGGGTTCTGCCACTGATATTTAGTATATTTAATAAATAATTACTGATTACTTAATTATCTAATAAATCATTTACTTTCTAATATTATTAAATTAATTACTTATTATTAATTATATAATATAATAATGATAATAAGTCTTAGAAAACGAACGGGCGGGGGGAACAAGACAAAATAAACGTTGTATCATTAAAAAAAAAGCAAAGGGGCGGAGCGATTGAAGCGAAACACCACCGAGAATGCACTCTTGGGAAAAAAATTATTATTTTTTTAATTTTTTCATTTATAATATAGAGGGGGGAAAAATTACGTTACATTGCAGCACAATTTTGTGCCAAGTGCCTTGTCACAACAAATTCATTTGTCTGTGGGACTCAAAATCTAGATACTCTCCATTTACCCTCCCGCCGCCGTAGCCATAGATATCAAAAATCTTACCATCCGTAGGAAAATTTCCCTCACGACCTTTGAAACCCTCCATTGGTGAAGCCCAAGGAGCTTGGTTTGACAGACTGGAACTTGCTTCTTGGTTCATATTTAAAGCGGCTGCATTTTGCGGTGAGTTTCCGGCAGCTCGTCTATTGGAAGAATTGGCTGTTGTTAGAGAAATCGATGCCGATGGTTGCTGCTGCAGTTGCTGGTTTTTCATTGGTGATTTGGGCCGAAGAGACTCTATGTCGGGGGTTGTTACAACAAGATGAGGTGCCTCGGGAGGTGGGTTCCTCCCGCCCCCTCCTTGCCACACTTTTCCATCCTTGTCGGCAAAGTTCCGGGTGTAGGCCTGGATCATCATGCAAAGCCAAGTCAGACGTTGTTACAAAAGACCAGCCAAAGTAACTCAGAGAAACAATCATGAAGGAATAGGTTCAAATCCTAGGTTCATTTGGTTTCACAGCGAGGGTTGTTTCCAAACCTGCACAAGATGACATTTGATAATGCGTGACATACAATATATGAATAATATCCTTCTTGTTTGACTCTCTTTCTTTCGGTAAGGCGCATGATTTTCATATTGTTTAAGAACGGTAATGGAAAATTCTCCATCATTACGGCACGCACCAAAAAAAAAAGAAGAGGTAACGGAAATTCCAAGCCCAAAAAAAAAATGAAATGAAAAAAAAATGGGAAACCTTGTGCTTCAATGCATGCATGCACAATCTTGTACCTCGGCATTGAAATTTGATGAGGACAATCCTTTACCAACGGTCAGCCAGCCAGCGCGAATATTGTGATCCTCACCAAAAAGCTCAAGTCTCCTACGGCCTAGGGCGAAATGCTCGATTATCCTATACATGTCATCAGGCTTTTGGGTTGAACCTGCAATTTCAATGGCATAAAACTTATAGTAAGTGCTCATTTCATCAATTTTGCAGTCGAAATAAATTTTTCACAGGAAAGAGATCGCACTATTACTAATCATTTCAGCATCAGTGTCATCCAACGAAAGAAAACAAAAGGTCAGTACAGCAATTAACGTGAATGAAGGTACTAACCATAAGGTGGTTCCTCAGCAATAATTACATCCGTATCAATGTTAGCATGGATTATATGACCATCAGTACTGCGACGAACGGTGCCTTTTATGCCCATCAAGCAGTGTTCCTTTATCATATTGAAAACATAAAAAGCTTTTAAGAAAACTGCTTTTTTATTTTTTTTAATTTAGTTCTATTTTATTTTTTATGAAACTTTGGAAAAAATACGCAACAAAAGAAAAGTAGAGGTCATCAATGAAGCTACACATATCCACAAGACATCAGAAACTAACCTTTGAGTGCTGAAACAGAGTGTGAGAGTCATGCCGCAACCCTGGAGTTGCATTATTTTTGTTTGTCTTTACCCAACAAATATCCTCGCACCTTCTGAATCCCCACTGCAACATAATAACAAATAATCGAGTAACAAACAAATATTTCAATTGTGCTTACAGAAAATGAAAATTTTCAAGCATATCAAAGGCCTAAAGGCCCGATCAAACACCTTCTTAAGACATTGACGGCCCTGCTCAAGTCCCACGCCATCACCCACCCAGAGGAAAATAAAAGAAGGCGTGTCCGCTATTGCCTGTGAACAAAAGGACAAAAGAATCAGTAATGCAAATCGCATCTGTAAGGAAGCATGCTGGTACTAGCAATCATATTTTAAAGGCATTAATTAGTCATAGATTATAACTAAAAAGTAAGGAGCACATATGACATAAGATATCCACACAAACGCTCAATAACATCGATTCAAGACCAGATACCACATGACCAAATACTGTATTATTATTTTAATACTAAGCGAAGTGAGGCAAGGGACAAAGGCTTTATATTCCCATCATCAAATGAACGTGAAAGATGTAGGACGAAATGTCAAGTTGAAATTCTTAAAAATGATGATACAAAAAGATTTCAGAACCAATTACCTCAATTTTAAGATTCAGTATTTCTTCAAACGTCCAGTACTCCATATGGTCAGCCACACCAGGAGCACGATGAACATATTCCTCCCATGGCGGGTCAACAAGGATGACATCAAACTTTGTCCCAAAAAACTCAGGGGACAGCTCAAAGTCCCTCAGGTCACATTTGTAGTACATGGGAGGAGACGCAGATTTAGCCACAATTTCATCCTTTTTCTGTATGAGTTCCCTCAGCTTGGGGTAATCCTCCACAACGTTAGTAAGCTCTAGCTCTCTGATGAAATTCTGGGGTCGCATACCAGTGTCAACAAAATTTTGGGAATAATCATTTTGCTCTCCTCTGGAAGGAGCTTTACCAGGGGGTCCATTACTTTTAGAAGGAACCCAACCACCAGGAGTTTTATCAGCTGGAGTTCCACGACCCGTTGGCCCTGCAGCATTAAAATTAGGGCCAGACATGCTAGGACCGCCTCTTCCAGGGCCTGATTGATTAAAAAACATTGCAGGATTGGCCGGAGAGCCGATAGGGGGAAATCTTGGGCCTGATGGTCCAGAAGAAACTGCTAACATATTCACATCAACACCTCGCCCTCCAGGCCAAACAGGATTAGTAAATGGTGGAATGAAGACCCCAGGGGAAATAGGTGGTCCTGGAGCTGGTGAAATGCTAGGGGTAAGTGGCTGCAATCCTGGTGGAGGCATTCCAAGAGGTCCAAACGGCATTATTGGCAGTGGGATTCCAGCCTGTTGGCTGTCTCTCCCAGTAGGCCTGCCTCTTCCTCCTCTCCCAAGTCTAACCCCTTTTATGCCTTGCATCGAAGCTCTATTGAAAGATCCTGGATCCTGGCCACCATATGGAGGCTGTGATCCACCACTAGAACTTTGGCCACCAACATGACGACCAGGCATAATACCTTTCTGGCCTCTTCCCTTCCCTCCATGCCAATCAGAGTCATCCCTCCTCGAATTTTGATCTCGTATGGGGTTACCATCATCCATATATCTCTCTTTCAACTCTTCACTAGGAGGACCAGATCCATAATCAGTCCTTGCCCTATCATCTCGTGCATATGCCCATTCTTCATCATTACCGGCTGATTTCCAATCAGACTGCTGAGCAACTTCAGTTCTCCTAGAAAAGTTAGACCCTGATTCTACTCTTCCACAATCTAGAGGCTTGGTTTGAATCTCAATTACATCGTAATTTTCACTTGAAATTCCAAAGTTTGAGGATGTTTTCACAGCTTCACCCCTACTTCCATCTTTCCTATTACCAGTTCGACCATGAGGCCGTTCACTATGTCTTTCACTGTCACCCCTATCACGATCATGTCTAGGAATCTCCCATTCTCTGCCATGCTCATACCCAACATCCCCATTTTTAGACTCCTTATCATTACTGCTGCTTTGTCTTCTTTTCCAGTTCTCTTTAGAACCTTCTCGGTCCCCACTCCTTTCGCTCCAATTATCATCCCTGCCTTTTGATCGATCATCCTTAAAACTGTCCTTTTCAAGTTCCTTCCGTTTATAATTTCTTTCATAATCCATATCAGAGTATTCTGAATCATGGTGACGTCTCCCACTTCTCTCTGGAGTTCTAGACCTGTTAGTGCTTCCTACTTCTGTTGAACCTTTATCTTTCACCCACAAACTCCCATCTTCGTCTGCATTAAAGGATCTCTCTCGGCTTTCAGAAACATCCCTACTAGATGACCTCTGCTGCTTATGCATCTCAGTTTTCTCCCTGCCTAATCTGTCTTCACGACCAATAGGACTATCCCTGCTGTCTTCTTCTAGTGGGTCTGACCTGCCCTTACTCTTGCTCCTCTCTGCATCAACTTTTCGTTCTTCTCGGTTATTAGCCTTAGCACCCTTGTCACTATTCGAATCTAAACCTCTACTTCTGCTTTCACTAGCCTCATTTCTAGAAGATGTGTTCTTTTCTCGAGAATTTTCATACTTGGGATCAAAAACCTTACCACTTCTTAAATCAGCTCTTTCAGAGCTATAATCTTCTGACTTTTTGACGACTTCTGTTTCATCCCATCTTCTCCTCGAGCTCCTTGGATGCTCACTAAATCCATGACTCTTCTCTCGCCCACTTTCCCTCCTGTCTGAATACTTGGAATCTCTATCCAGCATGTTTTCTAGCTCTCCGTCATGTGGCCTGTCTTCTTTGACTTTACTTCTACTTTGAGAACTTTCTTGCTCTGGATTTTTTGAGGTCATTTTTCTTTTCTCACTTTCTTCAGCTTTGTTTTTCCCTCTACTGTCTGACTTATCTCCACCATCTTGCTTGTTCTCTACTTCTCCATCCCGATACCAACTGCTCAATTTTTCCAGACTGCTTTCTTCTTGTTTTTTCTTCACCTGCTTGCGCAACTCTTTTCTAGAGTCATAATCAACTTCCTCACTATCAGCTCTGCTTGAGCCACCAGATTTTTTTCTTGCTTCAATTCTGTCCCCGTTACTTTTTCTTCTCCCACTTCCATCTAATCCTTCAACTTCTTCGCCATTAACCGACTTTCTTGACCTACTTGACCTGTGCTTCCTCTTATCAATGGCTTCCCAGTCATCATCATTTCCAGCCCTATCACTCTTCAAATCTGAGCCATCTTCCATCTTCCATTTTGCATAACTCCGACTGTGCTCAGGAGAGTCCATTGAAACCTCAAGCAGCAAATAACTAGTTAATTCCTCTTTTATTAATGGACAAACATCCGGGGCAGATCATATGCCCTAAAAATGCACGTGACAAAGATTACCCTGCAACCAGATTTCAAAAAGGAAATAGTTAGAAAAGAAGAGAGTCCATGAGATAGTTAATCCAATTTGAACCATTCAAGCAATTTTCAAACAGAAACAATACTCGATCCCTTCATCTCTCTGCAGCCAAATAGAAGAAACTATGATATTTAGACTCTTTCAAGAAGTTAGGATAAAAAGAAATTTAAAATAGCTCCGAAATTAATTTTATAATAATTATGAAGAAAACTGAACCAAATTACAAAGATAAGCCTCATTTATAGGCTGAGAAATGCTAACCTATTTAGGAATCGAATCCAAAGAATTTTTTCAAAGAAAAAAAAAACCCAAATAATAAAATCCTAATTGTTCTCATTCTGAAAAATAAAAGAGAATAAACCCTAATAGAAATAGGGGAAAAAAAAAAACCACATAAGCTCCTAATGAAAGATTCAAACTTGTCCTACATCAGTCTCATACTCAAAAAGAAAATTAGAGAGAGTGAGAGATTTTTGAAATCTAATTTCATCAAGTGAACACCTAAAAATCAATTTTTTATAGAATTTACTCCAATTTACTTAGGGTATAGTTCCAATCATTTAAGAAGTGAAATGAAGGGCCCAATTGAAAAGCACGGTTGCTATTGCAAGCTCGGATTAAGTTAAGAGATGCATCAATCCACCTAAAACCCTAAATGTCTCTAAATTTCAACACTTGCATCCATTCACTTCGTCAACCCAAAAAAAGAAGCTGAAAACAACATTAGGGGAAGACCGGCAAAAAATTGGGAAGAAGAAGAAGAATAATAGACATTACAATTTATAGCCTTACAGATGTGCCAGTGATGAAAATTTCAGCAATTACAATCCAATTAAACTGCAGAGTCGATCAGGTTTTCTATACCTCCAAAACCAGAGTTTAAAATTTTCAATTCATATTGAAAAAATTACGTCGTTTTCCTCTAGATTTGTTCAGTTTCTAGGGCACAAAAGAGAGGAAAGAAATCGAAAACCCTAAAAAACGAAAAATTTAAGATATATGATAATTCTAGAGAGAGAGAGAGAGAGGTACCTGCAAATTAGAGAGGAGATTGAGAAGAGCAGAGGTATAAAACCCTAAAAAGCTTTACGAGTTAGGGTTGTCAGGCTTGTGGGTGAATTGTCTCCCTCCGCTAAAACTCGGAGACGACGACCGCTATTGAACATTGCGATGTCTTCTTTCTTCTTCTTTTTTCTCAGGAAAACAAAACTTGTTTTTCTTTATCGCGCTGTTTTCTGGTACATTCAGCAAAGTTGTTAGCTGATATTTTCATTAAAAAAAAAAAAGGTTTTTATTTTTATTCTTAAAAAATCTTTTTTTCTCAGTCTCTCAAAAGTAGAAAAAGCTTAATTTCAACAAGAAAAGAAAGTCACCCGCCCCTTTAACCCTCCCCCTAAAAAGGGCCCTCGAATTTATTTTCTTTTCTATTTTATTCAGGGGAAGTATTGATTTGTATTATTATTTGTTTCTTTTAGATATTTGATTATACATTGTCATCTGATATTTTAGGCAAGATTATTTTCTGGTTGGTTACTCCGAGCATGGGAAAAAATAGGTTTTTTATTTGGTACGTACATAAAGTTGAGATAATTCAAAGACTTAAATAACTTGATGAAAAGAATCCAAAAAAATAGAATTTAATACTAACTTGATGTTTGGTAAAGTTGGTTAAAACCAATTTTTTGTTCAAATCACTGTAGTATAGAGTTTTACACTTTACTAATTTTTTTGCCTTTTGCTTGAGAGTTTTATACTATTTTTTAACGATTGGTTCTAACCAATTTTATCAAATACAAAAACAAATAAAAATTGTATTAGAAGCACGATTAATTAATTAATAATATTTAATAAGCAATAAATTAGATTTTTTCCTGCCAAAAAATTTTGATTTTGTTTTTTAAAAAAAAAACCTATAAAGAAAAACATTTTGAACACCTTAAATTTTTTTTTTTTATAAGAATAAAACAACATGTCCTTTATAAGTTATGTGTATTGTTGGTTACACTAAAAAGCAAAACCTACTCCAAAGAAAGAAAAAAAAGCCAAGACCTTTCACTATCGCGCTTCGGTGAGAAACGACATGTGATTGCCATCAATAATTTGTTGTCGTTAAACTCAAAGAATAAATATGTTGACATGTCCTCATTTGTTTTTATTCTTAAAATTTTTGTAAATGTTTTTGCATGAGTTTTCGAGACAAATTTTAAAAACACTCTTAGCACGATTTTTTAAAAAATTTTATTTTTTAAAACAAAAATATTTTCACCTATTTTAAAAACAATACCAAACAATCTTGCTGACATGGCATCAATATTTTTTAAGGTTAATTTCATTTTTAGCCCCTAAACATGCAACTTGTCATATTTTTGCCTTTGAACTTTAAAACGTAGCAAATCACATCCATGAACAATCCAATTTGTCCTATTTTGACGCTTTCATTACTATATCCGTTAAATATTAACAGAATTAAGTCAATAATTTCACTTTTGACCCCTAAACTATGCAGCTTGTCCCATTTTGACCCATAAACGTTAAACTATAACAAATCACATACCTAAATCATGAAACTTGTCCTATTTTGCGCATCTCATCACTAAATCTATAAAATAATAACAGATTAAGCAATGATCATTTTGATCTTTCAGCTCTATGTATGTTTTTATCATATATTTTGAAGTCAAACTATCTAAATTATGTTTATCTATTATAAAAGTTTTATTCTTTTTATTCTTTTTTTATACTTTTGTTGATAAATGTTTTACTATTTTTTTGCTGAAAAAGTTTTATCAAACTTTTCTTGATCATATGATTTAAAATGAATTAAAAAAATGTGAACAAATAAGAAAAATACTTGGATACATGGGTACCCCATAAAAACAACATACAGGTACTACAATAAACGTAGATATAAAAAAATCACTTGTCATTTTTATGTCTAAATTTTGAGATTGAAAATTACGCAAATGACATGATAATGAATACTTCACTCAATTAGACTCAATAATCACAAAAAACTCAAAATTCATCCTAATTTTAAGTCAACAAAAATGTATATTTGTTTATGAAATTTCTTATTTGTAAAATTGTTATGCATGAAAGTCAATTACAAATGATTTAATCTGACCATCGATTCATAATTAATCAATAAGGTACATATATATGTGACTTATATTCATCAATATTTAATAGATTTAGAGATTAAATGACCAAAATAGGACAAGTTTCATAGTTTAAAGAGGTAATTTTGTTATAGTTCAAAGTTTAAGGGTCAAAATGAGATAAATTACATAATTTAGGGGCTAAAAGTAATATTATTGGCTCAATTCTGTTTATATTTAACATATTTAATAATAAAATGGCCAAAATGGAACAAATTAGATAGTTTCGGGGCGTGATTTGCAACGTTTTAAAGTTTATGGGTCAAAATAAAATAAGTTGCACAGTTAGAGGCTAAAAGTGAAATTAACCTTATTTTTTAGTAGACAGGCATCATTATCAATGTGCGTGTTTTGGTGTTGTCTAACAACCTATAGCAATTTCTAATGTAATCACTGTTTTTTGTATTAATAACTTATCGTTTTATAGAATAGCAGAGCTAGAACTTTTGTTCAATGGGGTATTATACAAAAAAGAGATAATATTTTGTTAAATAAAAACATAATTAAATCTTTTATTATTGAGTGAGAGCATGATTATAATTTTTTAAATAAAGGCACAATAGTATTTTTTAATCATTCAATGGAGGCACGATTATAATTTTTTTTTTTTATAAAAATAGAGATATATTTAATTTTAAAAAATTGAAATAAAAATTTAACTTTCAAAAGGTGAGGTGAAAGCATGTGGCCCCACTCAACATAACCTTCCTCCTCAACTGGTTTAGTTTAATGTTGGCAGAATTAAAAAAAAATAAAAAATGTTTTCTCAATAGAACTTTTTGTACCCTACGGCTTTTTTTTATTTTTTATTTTTGGAAATCTAAACACGTTGTCACTTAAACTAAAAAAATCATAAATCTTGTTTAAACAACGGTAAACTTTTTATAAAAACATTAATAAAAAAGTACTATCTAAATAACTCGTATTTCAATTTTCCTAGTGTGTTGCCACGTCAGTAATACTATTAATTATTGTCGAACATATTTTTATAAAACACACATTGTCGTAATTTTCTAATTACGTAATATTTAGACAAATTTAAAGTAACAATGACTGAACGTAAAATAATCAAAATGGGTTATATTTTTGAAATACTTTTATTAGTCTTACGAAAAAATAACCATTTGGTTTGTGTGTCCAAACTAAACATCTTTCATATGGTAGAGAATCTTATGTTGACAAAACGACATCTCTTTTCAAGTCAACAATTTCCAAGTTGCTTTTTGTATGTCGTTAGTGTGCGAAAAATAAAATGCGGTCTTTTATATTTAACTTGCACGCGGCTTATGTTCAAAGTTCATTGTCGTTTGTGTCTAATAAACGACAGAATTTTGGACGTTGTTTATAAACGACGGTTGATTCTTGTTCAATAGACAATATCTTGTCTGCTTCCAAAGAGTTTTGTTTCCCGTGTTATAACGATGTTAGAGGAGAGTTCTTTATTAGGCTAAAAAAATAATAACATGCATGTTTTACATAGACAGAGTAATCATCAAGTCTCATGCAGTCAATATTTTTTATTTGATATGATTCTTATTTTTTTTTCGAACATTGCATCAAATATCACTTTTTTTCAAAATTAATTGTAGTAATACACTTATTTACGTAGTTACGTAAATAACTATTTAATCATAAATATACTATTTACTATAAATATTTTTAGAACTTATTATTTATTTCAAAAGATTAGAGAAATTTGCTATTTCTTGCTTCTTTCTTTTTTATTTGACTTTTTCCACATGCTATTTCGTCCAACATGCTCTTCAAATATTGTTATGATTTGAATCAGAAAATGACGTATCGTTTTGTTTACGTAGTTAGGTAAATAACTATTTAATCATAAATATACTATTTATTATAAATATTTTTAAAACTTGTTATTTATTTCAAAAGATTACATAAATTTGCTATTTCTTGCTTCTCTCTTTTTTATTTGACTTTTTCCACATGCTATTTCGTCCAACATGCTCTTCAAATATTGTTATGATTTGAATCAGAAAATGACGTATCGTTTTGTTTTAAAAAGAAGTTCCGTTTCATTTAATCCACACTACATTCGAATTTAAAGTTTTTAATTCAAGAAAACGAGATCACGTTCCAAGTTAGCGCCGTTCCAAGACGCACACGTCTTTGTCATGCATTTAATGTCGTTTCAAGTATGAAAAACGACATATGGATTTGAACGCCTACACAAATTATATTTGCTGTCCATCTTTGAAATTGATTGATTGACGATCATAAGAACTGACTGACCATTATAAGAACTGACGTATCTTATAAAAAATTGTTCCATCACTAGAATGTAAACTTATAAGATGTTCAACGAGTTTGAATTAAAATATGTGTATGAGTTTACATGTGTATATTTTTTAAGAAGGTGTTTAGTTAAAAGTGACGTAAAACATAAATTTAATTATAAATTATGTAAAATTTTTATATATTATAGTAAAAAAAAATTGTTATAATATAAAACTATCGTATATTACAAGTAAAACTAAAACGATTTTGATTAACAATTCTCACCGTTTGTCGAACACTCTATAAGATTACCAGAGGTTTTGATTGTTCTAGTGTTCAAATGCAAACGCAAGATTACGTTGTCGCCTAGAATTTGAACAAAAACAAGACAAGACAAGACAAAAACAAATTCTGCAGCGCAAGATACAATTCCTGTCGTGATTTCGGCCAACTTATCACCAACAATTTCCAAAATCACAAACCTCAATTGCAGCAAAATATCAAACACCAAAAGAAAAAAAGAACAAATTCCATGTCTTTCTAGTAATCAAACACCAACACGAAGAAACTCTTCGTCCTACTCGAGCCTTTCCATGGCGGACTCCTCCAAGGAGATATCGACATCGATGCTCCGGCCGCCGCTCTTACCCTGATAGAGATACACCATCCCGTCGAACCTGTTGTTGCCTCCGCTCCTCACCCCCTCCGGCTTCCCCACCCGAAGTCCACCTCGTAGACCTTAAACCTTGGCGAGCTCCCTACCACCACGCAGTTCACTCCGGCGTCCTTGAACTGGATTATGTTTGGCGCACTCTCCCACTCCTTGTTCCTCTCCTCGATGGCCTTCGCACCGTGCGCCTCTATCGCCTTCTGGATCGTAGCCGCCCCGAACTCCACCGGATTCGAGAGGAGCAATCCGGCGGCGGTGACGGTGAATATGGCTTGAATTAGGTCTCCGAACTAGCTCTCCGGCATCGGCGGGTCCACCGTTTCCTGCAGTCGGCGAAGACGGTGTAAACCGTGCAGTGCTCGGGTTTGAGCTCATGTGCCAGGGTCACGTGACGCCAGATGTGAACGGAGAGGGTCTGGAAAGTGGAGAACGGCTTTGAGCCGTTGGATTGCTTGAATCTGGACTTGATCTTGTCGATTGCGGATTCGGAGAACTTGACGACCTTTTCTCTGAGTTGCGGGCCCAGTTTCTCGGCATCGCCGTCGGATGAGGGGGTTTGGTCGTTTCCTTCGCCGTTGGATGAGGCATGTGGGTCCGGCGGAGGGTGATTTCGAGCTTCACTCGGGTGTCGCGTGCCTTGGTGAGCTCGAGGAAAGGTGGGACCGAGATGGAGTCGGACCCACTGCAGACTCGGTCCATGAGCTCAAAGTGCCACGTGGAGGTTCCCTCTAGGATTGCGTGGTTGAAAGCGCACCCGATCGCGATCCCGTCTTTTAGCTTGGTTAAGTGTGGGCAAGGAGTTTGAATGAATGAATATGGACCACAAAAACTAAAGGGCCCTGCAATGATGATACGTGAGTAAATTAATAAAAAGGTAGGTACACTACTACTTGGCGTTTTTTATTGGTTTCATTTTTTGCCACAAACTCTTTTTTTGAAAAACGACAACACTGTTTTTTTAAATTATTGGTTTCATTTTTTGCCACAAACTCTTTTTTTGAAAAACGACAACACTGTTTTTTTTTTTAAATGAATCTCCCTCCCCTTACAAAAGAAGCATATAATATTAGATTTTTGCTCTTATTTTCTCTTACTTATGTATGTAATTGCAAAGGCAAATCTTAGTAAACCAAAGTGAGTTAAAGGATTCCCAAAAATTCTTCGTCTCAATTTACAGGCCTAAGTTTTAAATAGTATTTCGCATTCCCCGTTTTTGACTGGTATAGTATAAAACTCTTATATGCTATAGTATCAATTAAATATGTATTACAATATACTTATATATTATAGTGTTTTTAACCAATTAGTTCTAACAATGCGCCCAAGCACCCTCTTAATTGGTCTAGCTTCATACTTGGACATTATAGCGGGACCAACAGAAACTGGAGCTATGGCGTAGATTTGATGTGTAATTCATCAACGAAACATAATAAAAAGCAAATTTGGTAAAGAACTCTAGTGAAACCTTTCAAGGCAAAACTCATCTTATTGGATATTATGCTCAATGGCAAAGCTTTAACTGAAACGTAACAAATAATGTTATCCCTTAGCTTTTTTTAGCTTATGTTTTCTTTATTTTTGTTATCCTTCCTATGAGGGGAAAAATGCGAAAAAAAAAAAAAAAAAAACAAAACAAAACAAAAGAAAAGAAAAGAAAAAGAAATGAACCTTTTTGTTTTATATTTCTTTTAGAAGAGAAAAAAGCATCCAGTTAGCTGGAAAGAATCAAGGAACTGCTAGTTTACAAGTGGCAGTTTCTCAACATTTATGAATATTAACAGCAAGCAAAAGGCTCTTAAGTAAGATGTACGAAACTTCAATTATTTTTATTTAATTGAAGGAAAGAAAGAAAGTTCAATTATGATCCTATTAAATTTTAGATCATATGAGATGAGGGTTTCACGCACGGCCATGTTCTTATATACAGATTTTGACATATATGTACATACATATATATATATATATATAAAACTAGACATTGCCACGTACATATAAATAAGATAAGGTTTACTTTGTGTCATAAAATGCATTTAGTGACGTACCAATCTTGGCAAGGTGGTACTTGTGCTGCAAAACTGTCCCAGTGACATTATCAAAACACGCTTCTTATGATTTATGTGCTTTTCCTTTTTTCTTTTTTTTTTTTTCATTTATTGTGTGATAAACAGATTTGTTCGTTTTGCTTCTCAACCGCATGATCATTGATGATAGATCTATATATTAGATAAACAAGAAAACACTACTAGACTCCTAATCTGCTTCGATCAAATTGATTTATAGTGATTTCCATGGAGTCATGAAGTGGACTCTGTGTCAGGTACTCACAATGCAATGCTTAATTATTAAAATTGATTTTAGGACTAAATATTGCTCAATCAATATATATTCAGTCTCCCAAAAATGAAAAAAAAAAATTAAAAAAAACATCATTATCATTATCATTATCGTTTAGTGAGAAGAACTAGCATTAATCATCATTATCATCTCATAATGCCAATTAATCAAAATGGTTAATTACTAATTACTAATTATATTACCTGGAATCCCAATAACGGCCCGTTAAGGATCCCATTGTAAGGAATGAAGCTCTTAAAAGTAGCAGTGCCCTCCTCCACCAAGAGATCCTCTGTCCCAATATCTTCAGCCACAGCGTCAACGACTTCCACACCTTCCATTTCATCGTCGTTTTCCACCTAAACACGCCTTCCTCGTCCTTCCCTAGCTTCCCAGCCAGCTGATAGAAATCCACCAAAACGACATCAAGCCCCTCTTTCAGTTTCCCCGCCATTCCCTCAAAGTCATTCCCTTTGTAAAACATGAGCTTTTGGTTGTAGAAAAAGGCTAAATATGGGAGGTCAAATGTAATTAACTGACATTCTTTTCTCCCTATTTCCTTGTTGGGTTTGATATGTGTTTTGTTAGTGATTTTCACCTTTGGATTTTCCATGGCTAATGAGACGATGAGATACAAGAGAAAAATATTATCCCTTTTTTTTTTTTCAGTGGGTTGAAAAATTTGTGAGAGATTTGAGTCTACTTATAGTCACATAGAAGTGGTCCCTTCCTGTGTGTTTGGGTGGCATTTATGGGTTTACTTCGACGCAGTTGGGGCCATTAAATGTTTCTTCTTTTGATACGTTGGTTTGGGTTTTTGGTTAATTGGGCAAAGAAGTTTTTTTTTTTAATTATCTTTTTTTCTCTAAGGATTGTTGTTAACGAGCTTCTATAGTAGGACATGTATTTTGATGTTACAAGCATAAGTTTTGTTATCTTAATCATTAAATTAATTTTTTAATAGTTTAATTTGTGATTGTTTACGTTAAAAATTTATAACATACAACTTAAAACTTTTTCCATTCATAAATCAAACTGTTAAAAAGCTAATCTAATTATTAAGAATAACAGGATATATAGGTAAGACCAAGATGCCTGTCATACTATAAGTTTTGTCCTATCTGTGCGCGCGTGCTTATGATGCATAACAAAGTCGTGTTTGTGTAATAGGGGAATATGGGTTCAATTGGTGTTTGGACCCTCAGAGGGGAGAATAAGTTCGAGAGCTGCCTCTAATTACTACTTGCAGGACATTTTGTTAGTTCAAAGGCTGTCAAAGAGCTTGTTTTCAATAATGAGAGTTATTTCTGTAGATAATAACATTATTGTCGTTATCCTTGGCCTATAATCCCATACAAGGATTAACTTATTGGTACAAAATTTTCTTAACATTTTTTCGACTTCTAATATATATTACACTATAAAACTCATTGAAATTGATACCTTGACTGACATTTCCTAAAATTTTTCAAAAAGCTTTTTTTACACCCATTAATATTTGGTCAAAAATTTTGTCCATCACGATCCTACGGTAGTGTTAATAGCTAAATGGATGTCATTGGCCTCTGCATTCTCGTTAGTTGTTACCAGTCTTTGTAATACCGATTGTGGGTGTGTTTATCTGTGGACTGTGATGGGTTTTCTTGACAATTAAGTTACAGTGACAAGGACAAGTATATTAAACAGGATAAGGGATATTGGTCAAAGTTGCTATATATTTGCCATGTAGCATGCAGTGACTTTATGAATAAATTGAAATTTTATAACCAAAGTTTGGCAAAGCTATGATATATATATACACACACACCGAAGTTAGAAAAATTAGTCAGGAGGGATGAAGATGAGACAAATAAAGAGATGAAAAATTTTAAAAGAGACTGAATAAAATTTCAAGGGATCAAACACAATTTTAAGAGAGGTGAAACATTAGTTTTATTAAATTTTATATCCAACTTAAAAAAACAAAAGTTCAAGAGGTAACTGCCTACCTAGTTCGTGAGTGGCTTTACCACAGTGTGTGTATATATATATATTTATTTATTGGCAGTTAACTTTGAGACATTGGACCCGTTGATTAAAGGATGTCGCTCAAAGTCCTCCTTTGGAACTTTGAGCTTTATTCCCCGCCCCAACATTAAAATTTTTGACGCTGATCATCAACCTATACATAAGAGAGGCTTTAATGGCTATATGGTTTCTCTCTGCTTTTCACGCACAAGTCTCATCCACATTCGTCAACTTCCATAGGTGGAAAAGTATCGCCATGTGACTTAGCATTCCTCTCTCTTTACTTTTTGATACAAAAACGAGGGAGAATACCACTATATATTTGAGTGAGGCTAAGCATAATTCAAACCCTCAATTTATGGTTGAGGTGAAGAAACTTACAACTAACTAATGGGGTGTTTGGAAGGTGGTGGGAACCAGTGGTGAGAACCACTTTTACTGTAGCATGTAAGAGCTTTACACTATAGCAATTTTTTTTATTGTTACTGTAGCATGTGAGAGCTTTATACTGTTTATAACTGATTTTGTGGTGGGAACCGCAGTTCCCACCACTATGCCAAACACCCAGTAAGTTGCCCTCACTTGTGATATAAAATTTATATTTATAGTGATATAAATTTCATCTTGAGAATATTTTATAAATTTTTTAACAATCATACCCACAAAATTTGCATTTTAGAAAAACTCATAACTGTATAAAATTTTACAGACATAATTCATATAAATATTATCCACAAACATTTTATTTTATCGTAATTTTACAAAGAACGATTTATTAAAGAAAATTCATTATTTAAATCTAAGTAAATTCTATATTTAAGTAAATGAATTTTCATGGACATTACACTCCCAAACCCTATCAGCCCCTAAATCCAGTCGCGCTGTCGGTCTCAAACCCCATCTTGAACCATGGTGAAATTTCACGACCTAGCCGCCCCGTTGGCCCCAAACCCCCTCACTACCCATCACAAAAGTCCCTGGTCAACCCCAAATCCCCCTCGCAACCCACCATGAAAGATCACAGCCCACAAGTGTTCGTGAACTTTTGTGGTTGCATTCGAGAGCTTCTTCTCCTATCCAAATCTCCGTCAGCCTACCCATCTCGCCAAAATCCTCTGATGATGGAGAACCCCCAAGCGTTGGTGTCTAGTTGCAAACCCAAGCGTCATTAGGGGTGACTCCGACGGAAGGGACGAGGGTGAAAAGGAGAAGGGCTAAAGGAATGGCAGCAGTTGTAGCGGTGGTTGAGGTGGTGTCAATGTCGTTGTCGGAGTTATTGCTACTTAGGGCCGGTGATGGGGTTGCCATGGAAAGGAAGCGTAGCGAGGTTTAGGATCTGGAAGACAGAAGCAGCAGTTTTTGTTTTTGATTATCTTTTTTTTTTGTTTTGCTAATTTTTTTAAGAAATACGTTGAGAGAATTAGATCTGATTTTTTTAAGAATTTGATCTAATAGAATTTTTTAAGTGAAAAAACATTTGAATTTAATAATATATATTTATTATTTTTTATATTTTTTTATTGTTTTTATGTTTTAATTTTATTTTCTTTAAAACATATTAGATATTTTACTAAAATACCCTCACTAAGTGGTCAAAATATTTTTAACGGTCAAAATTAACGGTTGGAGACCAAATTGCACTTTTTTTAGAGGTAAGATCCAGTTAAATAAAAAAATTATAGACCAAATTGTAACTTTTTAAAAAAGTTGAAGAGGGTCTTAAGCTATTTATCCAATAAATAAATAAATCAACCCGCAAAAGAAGTATCATTGTCATTGCCACTGAGATGGTAACCTAGAGACAATTAGACTTACTTGTAAGTAGTTTGGTTGTTGTATTAGGTTCAAGTTCATAATAAAACTTGAGCCTGTTATCACCAACTTAATGTTCATGATTAAGCTCTTAGTGAGGCTGACTGATATATGTACTTATATATTAATGTATACATTTCTCGATGTGTAGCCTTTGGTCACACTCAAAAAGATAATTATGATTGGTCACTTCTTCCACACTAACCTTCAACTTAAAACAGATTTGTGTCGTTATCTTATGTTACATTGCTATACTTGATGTATTAGTTAGACTTAACACAGCTTGTTTCATATTTTTGGGCTCGCCATGGTTAGATTTTCAGTACCATCGGTTATTAGTTACCAACTGCTGTTAAAAACATTGTTGGAAACTAGCGATGGTATATAATTGCTTGCACACAAACGTGGAGCAGAAGGTAAAATTAATTATACTGGCGTCTAAATTGGCTAAATCATAATATAGTTTCACTTCTTAGTATTGTCCATTCGTCCTTTTGGAAAAATACGGTGTTTGATAAAATAAGTTAAAACTCATGAGTTTTAATTGAAATAGTAAAAATCTCTCACATATTATTTTAAAAAAAAATTGCTATAGTATAAAACTTTTATATATTACATTGTTTTTAACCAAAATTAATTCTACCTATGGTTCTAACTTCTAACTCACTTTGCCATAAATCATATTCTATAGGCAAAAATGGAACGAATTAAAGACAACCCAAAAAAAGATTCTAAAAACTTGTAAGCAAAGCAATTGGCGTGACTGAGCGTTAAATTAGGAGCCAAAATCCTAAAATTAAATTGTACGACTAAGGTAGATTTTAAACCAAGCAATGAATATTTGGGGAGAAGAAAAATAAAAGAAATGGAAAAAAAAAGTTCCACGAAGATGTATTATATACATTTGTTTCATAATTATATAATGTTGTTCAATAACAAATTAAATTACTATGATAATATGAAGTGGTGCTTGGTTCGTTGAGCCGGATTCAGGATCTCCTTCACCACAAGGTTTCTGGCTCGGTTTATGGTCATGAAGCACAAATACAAGTGCTCTTCTAGCTCATCAAGCTGCTCATTGAAGCTAGAGTCGTTTTTCTTCAGTTGGCACGCCACTTCACCACTAGCTTGGAGCCAGTCATCTCCTCGATCCAACCAAAATTTAGCCATGTAACGAATATGCTCGAGCTCATCATTTAGCCGTGCCACCAGCCAACTAATTGTGTCCAAGTCCCGATTTAGTATGTAGGTCCCTTTTGCAGTTGCATCGAGTAGAGCCATCAGCCTAGCCAGCTTCCTCGAAGATGAGAGCTTAACTGAAGCCAAAATCAAGGTTGGGATGGCAACAACTAATGATAGAGCATGCGTCACAACAATCACACTTAGTGAAGCCGTTACAGCTACAAGAACGAGAGCTGAGCCATGTTTTAGCTTGTTAATGATTTGGAGCTTGGCTCGAGCCTTGTTGCGGCTTGATTCAAGACGTGGGAGTAATCCAGAGCAACCTAATTGAATAGCCCGGACTCGGCTTGGGGACGACAATGGTGAGACGAATGGGTTTATAGAATTAGAAAATTCAGCTAGTCGGGTTGATATCTTCGAAAAGTGGTTTTCGGGCAATAATCGGGTAGTTTCAATGGTTTGGAGAGCAATTTTGAAGGATCGATATTTGACACGTGTATGCTCAATATCCTTTAATAAAAGGCCACATAGGATAGAAGCATTTGCGGTTTGTGTGAAATAATCGGACAATAGTGCATGAAGCTTGGGTTGATTAAGGGTCAAATTTAGGATCCGAATAACTGTGGTTTGGTCCGGATCTAAAAGATGCTCCACGAATAGCCGGTAGGATGAGAGGCGAGCTGCGGCGGTGGAGTCGACTGACATAACTGGAGAAATATGGCCGTTGGATAGTTCAATGACGCGTGTCCAAAAGTCTATGTATGATTCTGTACGGAAGGCATTGGCATATTCCTCGCGAACATCCAAAACACCAATCGAATGGTTGGGGGACGTATGGGCGGGCACTGCATGGCATTGACAATAAAATAAATATAAGGATTTGAATTTTGTTGGTAGAGTAGTAGAAGTACATTGATAGTACGAGTAATTTTATTTAAGAGCAAGGGAGATAAATTGTGCACAAGTTTCAAGTGGAATTCTCTTTCATCTGATGTTTATTTTGGCTTTCTGCCCAAAGTTTGTGAAGCACTAACAAGCCTTCAGGCTTCAGGATTAGTAGGAAGCATAAGCAATTTTTTTTTTTTTTTTTTATTGGCGTGAAAAAATATACCATTTACGCGAGAGAGTTTGGGAAAGGGATCTCAAGAGAACAAAAGGGCAAAAATGTCTTCTTGTTTCATTTACAATCTCATTTTGGTTGGGATAAACGAAAGCATGTGAAAATGGTTTTGTTTTAAAAAATAAGAATATTTTAAGAAATTATGCTGAGAGTTTTTTAAAAATTTTAAAAATTTTTGTCTCAAAAAACGTGTAAAAACATTTTCAAAAACTTCCAAAATAATACCAAACGGGCCAAAAATCATCTTAATTTATTTTTTTACACTAGCCGTGATAAAAGAAGTTCTACAACAATTATGAGCTTTTCAACCCAAACCATAGAGAGCAGCTCAGAGGAATGCAGCAATTCCCCTCTAATAAGAGAGCTGAGAGCACAAGGATTTAAATCATTTCTCAAACACTATAAGATATTATGTCCCTACTTCTCCTTTTATGTACGAAGGAAATAAAACTATAGGGGTGAGTTAGTAAGAGCACATTCTTTAATTTCATCACTCATATCTAAGAGTAAATTAAGTGAGATACCACTTTTTAGGTCTAGCAATTCACTGTAGATTAAGCTTTGTTTTTCTTGAATTAAATTTGTCATACATGCTTAAACTTTGTAGAAAAAATTGGAAAATTTATCCTCCATTGTTTAGTTTTGTACTATTTTCTTACAATTCTACATCTCTTAAGTTAACACACAAAAGGGAAAACGTCTTAAAATTTGCAGGGATTCAAGAAACGACACCTTCTTTATGTTATCTCACTGTAGGGATCTAAGATAGAAACTTGTTGTCGTCTTGAAGATGATATTCAATTACACATAAATTTGTCTCTCTCCATCCTCTGTCTTATTTACCATTTTCTCTCATTTATGTATAAAATAACCCACAATTTGCCAATATTTAAATAGTAAACTGGGAATCTCAAAAATAAAATAAAGAATAAAAATAAAATGGGGTGAGAACTGACCATTGCAGGAAAGAAATTTCCTGATACGAGCTCTAACTCTTTTCTTCATTTTTTTTCCAAAACTTGGATCTTTATATGTTGCATAAAACACCTATATCAAAAGTTCCAGACAAAAAAGAAGTTAAAAAAAAAAAAAAAACAGAAAATAAAGTAGCAATGAATAGGAGGAACATGATACCTACCTGCTCAAGATGGTGAGAGAACAAAAAATGCAGCTTTTTGCTGCTTTTTATAAGAGATGGGATTAAATAGATTAAGGGAGGATCTAGTCCCTTTAAAAAGCAAAAACAATAATATGTTTCTTTAATTCATTTGCTTTTGCTTGTAAGAAAACAAGATATATACTCCTCTTTTGGACCTTGCAGTGCACGTGAAGACTTGTTATTATTTGTCAGATAATTTTAGAAGCAAAAAATGTCAAGAGGCACGAAATGAGGGTTTCTGGAACACACAACATGGCGGGAGTATAATTGTGTAGTTTACTGCTAAATTCGTGAAAAAAATTCTTCCAAAAGTTTCTTATTTAATTGTTTTTTATTTACAGCAAACATGTTTCATTATATAGCAAGAGTAAGATGTCAACAAAAATTAAAACACTCGCTCTTTGTCTCACATCCCATTACAAAATTGGAATAACCTTCTTCATGCAACTGATAATACAAAACACTTTATGATTTTACGCCGAAAGGGAACGACAAATGGTAAAAATAAATCCGAATTCTATATTAGTTAAATATAAAAAGAAGTTACGAATAGTCATATAGTCTAACGGGTAAACAGTGGTGTAGCCAAATCTTTTTGTCAGTGGGGCACTACGCTAGAGAGTACCTTATATAGTTTATTGCATGCAGGCATAGTTTGAATATTAAATCGAGGCACAATGATATATTTTAAATCTTTAACAGGAGCATAACTATAGTTTTCTTTTAAATAAGAAAACAATTAAAATTTTTTAAAAATTTTAGGATAGGGTAAATAGTTCGATTGCTGCGCAACCTTTAAAAAAAAGGTGTAGTTTAGTTTTCAACTTTTTTTTATTTAACTAAATCTAACCTTTTCAAAAATGTGCAATTTAGCAAATCAAATCAATAGTTGTGATTTATTTGAATCAATGGCTATGATTTATTCTTAATTTTTAATGTAACAATTATTTTAAAGGGTAATTTAGCAATTTTAATTAAAAATGATATTTAGCAATTTTTCTATCCAAAATTACTGGTTAGGGACCAAATTACGCTTTTTTGAAATGTTAAAGTCAGTTAAATAAAAAAAAAAGGTTGGGATTAAATCGCACATTTTTAAAAATGTTGCAGACTATCTAAGTTATTTACTTAAAATTAAAACTTCAAAAGTTGAGTGGAGGCATGTGCCCTTATTCAACAATATGTAGCTCCGCCATAACAGGTAAAGGCCTATATTTATGACAATGGATGTGATAGCTTTACACGATAACAAATAAAAATTTTGGTTAGAAATGATCTTGCCAAACACTCTTTTAGTGTTAGAATGCTTACCTTTTTTTTTTTTTTCAATTATTTCTTAATTCGTTTCTCTTCACACTTTTGTGATCGGATTCATGTTATTGATAATTGCCACCAAAACAAAATGGGACTCCATAGTTTAGATCTTAATCCCATAGATTATGATTTACTCTTTATCAAGTGAGAATAATAGTATTGCTATCCAAAAAAAAAAAAAGTGAGAATAGTAGTTGTAAAAGCAAGTAGAAAAAGGTAATACATGGGTGAAAGTTTTCACATAAAACATTTGCCTTGTCTCTCCTAAAGGAAATAAAAAGCAGCTGTCATTTTACCGTTTGTGAATACTTCTGCTGTATTATTGTTCTGATTGAACCTTGTTCTTTTTCATTAAGTCCTCTTGAAGAATTCCCCACCACGACTAAGATTCGAGCATCATTCTTCAGTTTTATTGAAAGAGAGTTTCCCACTAGGCAAGCAGATGCCTTGTCCCAAACTTTGGCGTGTTGACATCACATGCTATACATACAAAGGCCAAAGAAAAAAAGTGACAACAAAGCATATCCTATTCCTTTTTGATTTAGATTATGTTTAGCATTTTGGTCTTTTAGTTTCACAGGTTCAAACGGGGACTTTAAAACAGATTTTTAAACTTTTTCCGGTAAAAAGATTTTAAATTGTAGCTAAACCTATGACCCAAACAGACCATTTCTCGCTTTTAAAAAGTAATTTGTGGTCTGAAATCCTAAAAATTAATATCAACAATGTATTTTAGCTTTTCGCATTTGATTTAGTATTATTATATAATGTCACATATGTAGTACCAAATCCATGTTCAAATAGACAATTAAAAACAAAAACAAAAAATTTCCGTTTATTCAGTTGCATGAATAATCTAACGATAATTATACACCTGAATCGAGCACAAGGTGTAGCGTTTAATTCTCTACTCTCAATTTTCTTTTTCTCTCTTTTTTGATGCTTACTTTCTTTAAAATTTTCCCGACCGCTAACTACTAAGTACCATGGATTTTTTGGTCCTCCTTTCACAAGTTTGAAAAACATTTAGATAAGCCAGTTGATTATAATTTCTAGAAGCTAGAGCATTGCAATAATATTCACTTTCTTTTACTAAATTTCCTTTACCAAAGTTAAACTGCCATCTATTTTGTTGCGCATGCTACTGATAACATCAACATTTCTAGTTGTTTATTCCTGTGAAAATTACGAATCTCATGGGCCCCGGCAGCATAATGTCATATTTTCTTCTCGAATATTCATACAAATAAATTAACAAATAAGGATAAATTTAGCATAATTCCATATGCATTTTTGTCTAATCAAACGAAGCATCCAGATTTCTCCACTACCATTCGATCAATCAAAAACCATAACATGATCAGATGCTGCCATCTGATAGAACCAGATTAAACCAGAATTCAGACAGGATCGTTCATGTCAAATTATTGAGAAGAATCATACCAAACTGCGGAAGCGTATCTGGATTCATGATCACTGAATAAACTTGGGTTATCGTCTTCCAATCCAATACGTACTCCTTATGAAACTTCAAGGAAGATGGGATTTCCAGAGAAGCAGGAAGAATAAAACGTACGTATGAATTGGAGACCATAACCAGAATAAATAACTTTTGTTATTTTAGTATATTTTCAGTTTCGCCCATCATAAAATCTAAAAATTACAAATTGATATCTACACATATAATATTTATAAAATAACTCATACATTATTTTAATACCCAATAAAACCTTTTAATTTTATCTTAATTATATCACTTTAATTTAGACTTTATTTTAAAATAACATTAAATAACACATTTAATTACATATGTGTACCGAAAAATTATTTTCTAACACCATCGATACACAACAAGACTCATCATCATTTATTTATCAAAAAAGAAAAGGGGTCCACTCCCAGGGGACAGTCTCTAGAAATCGTCACCGTCGTACCCAAGATCAGCCTCCACTCTCACCGCCGCGTCCTCTGCAATCTTGTCCTCCACGTAATCCACACCCTTCGCCAGCGCGAGTCCACCCAACACCCCTGCAGCCGCGCCGACAGCCAATCCCGTCCCCATTCCAAACTTGCTCTTCTTCTTCTCCTGTGGTTGTCCGTACGCCGGCCCACCGTACCCTCCCTGCCCGTATATCGGCTGCCCGTACTGAGGCGGAGGCGGAGGCGCGTTATACGGGTTGTGCGGGTATCCCGACGGCGGAGCCGCGGCGGCGTAGTAAGGATCTCGCGGCGGCGGAGGAGGCGCACCGTAGGCCGGCGGCGGGACACTGTAAGGAGGAGCGCCGTAAGGCTCCGGCGCACGGTAGTACGGATCCCTGGCGGAGACCTCGAC
>CAMOHE010059461.1:0-28546 GCA_946598075.1 Artocarpus hirsutus
ACCAAATCCATGTTCAAATAGACAATTAAAAACAAAAACAAAAAATTTTCGTTTATTCAGTTGCATGAATAATCTAACGATAATTATACACCTGAATCAAGCACAAGGTGTAGCGTTTAATACTCTGCTCTCAATTTTCTTTTTCTCTCTTTTTTGATGCTTACTTTCTTTAAAATTTTCCCGACCGCTAACTACTAAGTACGACGGATTTATTGGTTCTCCTTTGACAAGTTTGAAAAACATTTAGATAAGCCAGTTGACTATAATTTCTAGAACCTAGAGCATTAAAATAATATTCACTTTCTTTTACTAAATTTCCTTTACCAAAGTTAAACTGCCATTTATTTTGTTGCGCATGCTACTGATAACATTAACATTTCTAGTTGTTTATTCCTGTGAAAATTACGAATCTCATGGGCCCCGGCAGCATAATGTCGTATTTTCTTCTCGAATATTCATACAAATAAATTAACAAATAAGGATAAATTTAGCATAATTCGATATGCATTTTTGTCTAATCAAACGAAGCATCGAGATTTCTCCACTACCATTCGATCAATCAAAAACCATAACATGATCAGATGCTGCCATCAATACACAAGAAGACTCATCATCATTTATTTATCAAAAAAGAAAAGGGGTCCACTCCCCGGGGACAGTCTCTAGAAATCGTCACCGTCGTACCCAAGATCAGCCTCCACTCTCACCGCCGCGTCCTCTGCAATCTTGTCCTCCACGTAATCCACACCCTTCGCCAGCGCGAGTCCACCCAACACCCCTGCAGCCGCGCCGACAGCCAATCCCGTCCCCATTCCAAACTTGCTCTTCTTCTTCTCCTGTGGTTGTCCGTACGCCGGCCCACCGTACCCTCCCTGCCCGTATATCGGCTGCCCGTACTGAGGCGGACGCGGAGGCGCGTTATACGGGTTGTGCGGGTATCCCGACGGCGGAGCCGCGGCGGCGTAGTAAGGATCTCGCGGCGGCGGAGGAGGCGCACCGTAGGCCGGCGGCGGGACACTGTAAGGAGGAGCGCCGTAAGGCTCCGGCGCACGGTAGTACGGATCCCTGGCGGAGACCTCGACGTCGACCTTCCCCTGCGGCCTACCGGAGGGGCGTTTGAGCTGGAGAGTCCGCGTGGCGCGCTTTCCGTAGCCGACGTCATCGACGACCTCGCGGAGCTTGAGCCGGGCTGACCCCATCAGCTTCTTGGTGTCGGGTTCGGACCCGGCGTGGATGACGTCGATATAGAGGGTCGCGTCGTCGTCGATCGGCGATGACGGCGGAGGGATGACTAGAGTCTCGTTCCAGTTGGGGTTGGTGTCCCCGTCCTGGTCGACGCGGGTGGAGCACTTGTTGTTCGGGTCAACCCAAACGACGGCGTACGGCCTCACCGGGCCGTGGCGCCAGTTCACGTTCTTCAGGTCCTTGGCGGACGATAGCTTGACCTCTACTTCCAAGCGGGGCGCCATTTGAGCGACAGGAAAAAAGAAAAAAAAAAATGGTTTAGAAAGCACAAAAGGAGGTGTCGTTTGAGGAGGATGCCTGATTGTCAAGTTTCACACTCGATGCTATTTATAGTACCGAAGAAAGAATAGACACGAATAATGGAAAATCAGGATGACGATTTTGCCCTTGTTTTTTATTCGAATGTGGGAGTTGGTGGAAAGGTGTTTTGGTGATAGTGACCAGTGGACGAGTGAGTGGAGATTTATTTCCATACGAGGAGAGATTTACTTCTATACGAGGAGATAACAATCTGGGGAGATGGATGAGTGGTGAAATTATGGAGATAGCTTAGCTATTAAACACAATATATATCAAATAATAGAATTGCTTTGTGATTCCTTTCTAAGTTGGTGTGCCTGTTGACACGTGTCGGTTGTCGAATCGGAAATGGCAGGTTTTGCTGATGAGTGTGACCGGATACTGCCTGTGAAATAGATTGCTCTTAATAGGGTGTTCCCGAACATTAGTTTAAACCAATAAATCATTAATTTGAACTAATTTTAGTTAAAAATATGATAGCATGTGAAAGTTTTATATGGCGTTTAGTTTAATAGAATAATAATTAATAACTAGGGCTAGTTCAAACTATGAAGGCGTTTTTAAATCGACTAAAACCATCAAAATCTAGATTTTGATCTCTTCAAGTTCACACAGTTTGAACCATTTTCTACAGTAAAAACTATTTTTATTTTTGTTTTTCTTTTATAAACCATGATTTTCTAAACACTAGTTTTTGTTTTAAACTTAATGTGAATTTTATTCTCGTTTTAAATTTTTACACTCGAAACGTCAATTTAAAATTATTGTTTAAATCATATAATATAAAACCTACTATTTAAACTATAAAGTTCTAACTATACTATTGTGAACCTATATACCAAACAAACTCTTATATGTAACTTAGTTTTTTGTGACATTCTAACTATACTATTATGAACCTATATACCAAACAAACTCTTATATGTGACTTAGTTTTTTGTGACATTCTAACTATACTATTATGAACCTATATACCAAACAAACTCTTATATGTGACTTAGTTTTTTGTGACATGATAATATTTAAAAGTTTTACTCTATAATAATAAAAAATTTTGGTTAAAGCTAAAATTGCTCAACGCCCTATTATTGTTTCGAGAGAGTTGACGTAAGTGAGATCATCAAAGATGCAGTGCATGCCAACTGGTTAGGTCCACGTGAGGAATCTTCTGTTAAAGGAAAGTAAATGGGCATCAGTTTCTATGGCACAACTTGGAGTAGATACGGAATGAGATTGTGGACCTGCTAAAAGTTAAAGGCACTCTGCTAATTTTTACAAAGCCCATCTTCTTATTGTATTGGACCTCACATCTTGTAGGCATTATTGAGTAAAACGGTTCAATAAAGTATCGCAGGCTTATCAATTCAAGCACCTCTTGTTTTTTTTTTTTTGTCTTCTTTTTTTCTTGAAAATATCTATTTTAGCTTCTTTTTTTTTATGGAACTTAATAGGAAGCTTTTGAGAAATGTCCCAATAAAAAAACCTAAACTTCAAAATTATGTCATAAATATTAGGGATTTAGTTTTGTGTGATACAAGTATCACATAAATCTAAACAACCAAAAAAAAAAAAAATGCGGCAAAAATTTAAAGACACATAAAAGTTATGACATGTCACCTAATTTTGTTAATTGTAGAGTGGTGACTATGCTTGGATTGTACTTGTTGCTTGTCGGTGGTTAAGGTTTCGTATCATTGTTCTTGTTCAAAAAAAATAAAAATAGAAATAAAAACTGTGAAAAATGTCAAAAGTGGGATTTGAACCCACGCCCTCTCACGAAGACCAGAACTTGAGTCAGGCGCCTTAGATGGCTAACAGATTTGAGGAGAAGGTGACCCTTAAAAATAATGTATATAACTAATTCATGTAACAGCACATTTATGTCTAAAAGAGGGATTTGCGTCGCTTGGTAAAAGAAATTGCATTAATTTTGAATCCTCATGTCTCACATAAAATTTCATCAGCTATTAAATTTCCACTATTGACAAGTTGGAAGAGTAAGCAAGCCAACTTTCAAAAATATCCATTCAGGAAAGATTGAAGCTAACACGCAGGGGTGGTTAGCTTTTGTCCAAAAAGGCACTCAAATCCATTGCTTGTAAGCTATTTAAACAAATAAAAGAGAAGAAGAAGAAGAAGAAGCTCTAAAATTATGCATCTACCTTATCGTTGATCTTTTGACCACCCCACTTCCTCATGCGCTCTGTGGTTTCTTCCACCTGCCAAATATCAATATTTTCTTCAGCACATACGAAAGAAAGGGTGTGACATAAAAATTGTACAAAAATTTCTTTACAAAATGGGAGTGACGGAATTTGAACATCAATTGAAAACACAGTGGTTAGAAACTTGCCTCCTTGTTCCAATTGGTTTTGTAAAGTACAATCAAGAGCAACAAGGTTTGTAGAGCAGTTCCACATATCATGCCACCCCAAAGTCCCTTCAATAACAAAATGTGTTAGCCTTAAAAATTCATTGGAAGCATTTTTTTTTTTTTTCAAAAGAAATGTTATTCTGTGATTGCATTGATGATGAGAAGTGTTAGTCATTAGATACATAACATAAAGTTACAGCCTACAGGAAAATTCATTAGTTTAGGGTTCATTTATCATTACGAGTAATAAAACGTGGGACTTACACCCTTATATCTTACGTGCTTGTAAGATATAAATAACAAAGAATAAAATATGTTAATTCAGGGCCCACCTACCATTACTCCAAGTTTTCCTGTATACCCAAGAAGGAAGCCTAATGGCAGTCCAAAAATGTAATAAGAACCCAAGTTGATATAAGCTACCAATGCTTGCCAGCCACCTCCAATAGCAACACCTACAAATTGTGATAATGAAGAAACCCAATTAAGGTGAATGTTGGGGCGACAATAACTTATTAATATTTTAAAAAATAGTTGAATTATTGAACTTTATGTTGACATTATGGCAATTTATGGTAACGTGGATGATAAGTTATAGCTTGGTTAATTACCTGAGATCACTGGCTGGACGCTATTGAGAACCATAGTGACGCCTAGAAGATATGCAAGTTTAGACACAGCTCGTTGCACTTCCTTGCTATTTGTAAAGATGACCGCAAAATAGCCTTTGGTTACCAAAATCACGACTGTGAAAAAAATCCCAATTAGGAGAGACTGAAACACTGTCACATAGACGGAGTATTTGGCTGCCAATGGACGTCCCATTCCTAACTCGTTCGAAACACGGACACTGGAAATTCAAAAAGGAAACAAAAATTCAGACAAACCAACACTTTTTTATTATGCTTTCTAATTAAAAATGTTTATATCAATAGTTACAATGGTAGCCCGACTCCTATATCTATCTATACTAACAGCACCTTTATGTCGAACTGTGTCCCATAGTATTAATAATTTAGTACCTTATTGCAGCATTTATCCCAATGAACAACATGGCTTCCCAACCATTGAAATTCATGCTGAAACACACAAAATGAAACCAAATGCATAAAGCTTTTTGCAAATAAAGAATAAGAACATCCTAGTATTGAAAAAAGAAAATGTGGTCTTACCAAACAGAAAGTGAATCAACGGCAATGACAGCATTATCAAGATGTCCAGTGAGAATAATCATGCTCATCATGTACCAAATCTCAAGACAAAGCATCACAGCAGAGGCAAGAGAGAGCCTAACAAAGGCCCAAATCTCCTTGAAAGCATTCCATGAGAAACCACTCCAGCCCTCATTGCACCACACCATCACATAAACAAATTGGGCAACCACAATCACCCAACTCGTGACGTCAAAGGCCACAGCAGCCCCAGCCAAGCCCCACTTGAAAAAGTAGATGAAGAACCAGAGCAATCCGATGTGTAGGATTAGCGCCACGAATCCAATCCAAGCGAGAGCGTTGACTTTGCTCTGGGCTTGGAGGAACTTTTGGATGGGGAAATTGATGGCTAGTGAGAATAGCTGAGGGATAACTAGGATAGTGAAGTTTCCTGCAAGATCTGCTACGTCATCTGCCTGGCCTAGGAGCTTCAGGATCGGGGCGGCGAATACGTAAAATGGCAAGAGGATTATGCAGCTGATTAGTAATATAATCCATGATCTTTGCATGTAGATCCCAAGAAGTTGGACTTGTCCTGCTCCGAAAGCTTGACCACATAGTGTCTCTAGTGCACTTCCCATGCCAAGCTAACAACATTAATTTTGTCTTGACCAAAATTAGGATCCGATTGTGTTTCTAGAGAATTTTAATCTATAGAATAAAATAATCAAACTGAAATTGAAAATGAAAATAAGTACTAAAGTTTTGTATTATTAGTCATGTTTGTTTATTCAGACAATATGTTAAAAAAATCTCAAAAGGGCTATTTGGATCAACTTAATCCAATCATAATTGTGCCCAAAATTGTCAATGAAATAGTTAATGCAAATTATTTTTTGGGGGAAATTTCTGTTGACCTTAAAAAGAGTATGTTGCGATATTCAAAAATTCAAAACATGCCCAAATCCTATATCCTCCTTTACAGAATATCAAAGAATAATAAAGAAATTAAAAATGTAACACAAAGATTTACATGAAAAACTCATAAACCAAAGAAAAACTATGGTTATTGTCAAAGACAACCAGAGAAAATTTTACTATGTGAAAAATTGTTACAACCACTCTCAGTAATTTTTTGACACCCAAAACTCAATCACACCTAAAAAATTGTTCACTAAAATTTTCTTTCTATGGGATTGAATACATGATTCCAAAAAAACACTTCTTACCAAAGCATTCCTCATACCACATTGAGGATCTATTTCCCAACAACAAGAGTGAGTTCTATAAATTTTAATAAATTATTCAAAAATAAAAATAAAAATAATTAAATGCACACTTTATTTGGAGAAGAAGCTTATGAAACTTAAAAACAGAGAACGCATTGGAAGTTAAAAAAAAAATGTTTGTTTCCTCCAAAAATCAAGAATGATGAAGAAAGAAAATCTTTTTAATCAAGAACATTTTCCTCGTAAACGTCATATTAAATAAAGAACCAACGTACACAAGATCAGTACGTCTCCGAGTCAAACAAAAGCAAGATTCTTGAATCTTGATTAATAACAATCATAAAACAAATTAAAAAAAAAAAGGAACAAAAAGTTTACGTAATTATCAAAATCTTCTTCATAATTCGATTATGTCATGCAGAGAGAGTAGGAAATACCATGAAGCCGAAAGAGAAGGTGCCGATGACGGAGAGAGAAATAGTAACGGCGGAGAGCTCAACGTCGCCGAGATGGCCGACGAAGATGCTGGTGACGGAGTTGATTCCGTAGTTGCAGAGAATGGTGCATACGACGGGACCCGCAATCTTCCACAGCTTCGCCGTCTCCTTCCAGAACACCCTCCTCGCCTCCCTCATGCTCCCCACCGGCGCGTAGTCTTCTTCTTCTCCACAGCCGCCGTTTGCCGCCGCCACCGACGTCAGCAGTGGCGCCTCCATTGATGAACAGAAAATTTAGTTACTAATTTCCTAATTAATTTGATGAAAATAAGGTTGTTGAACGAGCCCTCTAGATTTTCGCTCTCTCTGACTATACTAGTAGTTGTCGCATGCACTTGAATTCTTGAACTTTTTTTTTTTTGGTTTTATTTCATTTTATTTTTTATTTTTTGAATGGATTTTATTTGATTTTGAAGTTTGTCGGTTTGGCTTTTATGTTACATATGAATCTATGATGAGAAGAGGAGACTTATTTGGCCGACCCAACACAATAAATTGGGTGGTTCAAGTCCACCGCTCCCCCTGCCTAATTCCACGAGGATTTTTTTAAGGTTCAAGTTTAAATCGACATTTCAAGTGATAATATACAGTTCATTATAATATATATATATATATGTATATATATATATATATAGTTGAATGGGTGTTGTTTCAATAGTTACTGTTATTTTTATCCATTGATAGTTACTGTTATTTTAGCTGTATGGTATAGATCAGGTGGCTGTAAGAAATTTAATATATAATTAAAAAAATAATGATAATTAATTAGCAATGAACTAAAAAAACTCATTAAATATAATTACAGATGGGTAACTTATTGTCTACTTATTAACATGATTTTTTTACGCAATTTTTACTAAAAGTTAGAATCTTTCTCATTTTTTTGATTTCATCCTTAATTTTATTTCCATTATGGGTTGGGTTTATTCCCAATTTTTTGTTTCCCCATTTCCATTCCGTGATTCTTCTAAATAATAAATAATTTATAATGAAACAAGTAACATATTTCAGTTGTCTGGCAATTTGGGAAATACTGGGGAAAACATGATCAAAGACCTATTTGTTGAAGTGTGTTGTATAGTGCTCATTTTTCTTTTAAAAAAAAAAAAGGATTTCTTAGCTAGATTAATTATTAAGCTTCTACTTAATGGTTTTGGTTGGCAACCTGTCGGTCATTGTTTCTGCATATTGAAGATAATTTTTCAGAGAAAGAATTTACCAATCTTTTGCCCATATATTGGGATTCATGATTTAATTTAGTTGAGGAAGTTCAAGAGTTTAATACAAAGGTATATGTGACTCTTTTTTTTTTCTTTTTTTAAGTGTAATATGTTGAGGACCTCATGTTTATTCAATGTGTAAGTTTGCCGTTTATCTTAGAACAGATAACAAGGTTTTATTTATTTCTTCGGGTATTCTTCATGAGGTAGGTTATCTATTACTTTGTATCCATGTATTTTTTTTTTTTTTCTCATTTTCGAAACAGGAAAAAAAAATCTATTTCATTAATTATTTTTTTTCGCTAAAAGTGTTTAATATTATTAGGTTGTTAAACAACCTACTACGTCAAGTAATAAGAATTGGTACGTCATAAAAAACAATTAAAGCATACACATATTTTCTATGATTTTATTTGTAACCAGCAATGGTTGAAAAAAAAAAAAAAAGAGGAATCATTGAAAACTCTTCTATATATGTGTGTATAGGTAAAGTCTCAAATTTGATGCTATAACATATCTGATACTTGTAATATTTTTGTTTACCAATATAACACGTATCACACTTAAATTTGATGAGGCATAACCTTTAATATTACAAGTTGTGGACTATAACTACTAAATGTCACACAAAAACAAATTGAGTGTTATACATAAAGTATAAACGACTTTACTTTAGTTTACAAAAAATGTTTTAAGTGCATGACTAGTATAAATATAATACGCTTATGTATGTGTGTGTGTGTGTGTGTTATATATATTATACACGTGCATGAGGGAAAAATTAATGGACTTCATCCCTAAGATGTTAACGTTGATTGTGAGACCAGTTACAAGGAAACGGAAGGAGATAAATTTTTCACAAGTTGAGGGGGCTATGAATTTCTTTAACAAATTAGCAATCACCCTGCAAAAAAAAAAAGGTAATTTATGGTGTCGTCATATTTAAGGGGTTTCTTACGTATTATAAATTAAAACGGGAGTTCTAGCAGTAACAATTTATGGCTATAAGAGACTCTACAAGGTATAATATACTTGAAAATCTTATATATGCTAATTACCTTATAGCATGATCAAAACGGATTCAAATTGACTTCTAAATTTGATGTTTTATATGGTGTTTAACTAACCATATAAGGACATATCATTTAAAAAATTAAAAATAATATCTAATTAATTTTAAAATATTTTTCACAAAATACGATGCCATAATATCATTAATTAAACATCATTTAAAATAGCAAACAAAGAATTTAAGTCCCATAAGAACAATTATCTTTTATCTCTTCTTGTTCGTATCGTTATTAATAAAGAAGTTCTCCAAAATAATTAACATTTTTAATAATTAAGTCCAGCATGGAGTCTCATTGGTCTACGTTGTTAACGGGGGAACGGTTGATCACGGTGATGGTCTATCTGCACGTGGTTGGTAAGATGGTTGGCACATAACTGTGCACGTCACCAGTACCTTTTTATGAATTGCCGACGTAACTTGTAGTCCTTTAGATCTCGCCATCCTTGTTTCGCAAAAATAAAATACATGAACAATGCATTTATTAGGGTGGAGCAACAAACCGCCGACAATTCTTTGCACAAAACAAAAAATTATTATAACGTAAAATTTTTAAATCCTATAATATTTTAAACTAAAATAAACTTTAATTATGATTTTATTTATATTTTTTAAATATCTTATTAGTCTTTTGTCTAATTTCAGTTAAAACAAAGTAAACACCAAATAATTAGTGAATTTTCTTCTCCATTTCTTTTAGCAGCGTTGACTTTATTTAAATAGAGAACATGAAGATTTACTGTCTAATTTTATAGGAAGCATAATTGTGATTATTAAATAGTATAAAACTTTTATATGTTACAGTAAAAAATAAAAAGTTGCTACAGTATAAAAGCTCTTACATTTTACAGTGTTTTGAACCATAATCATAGTTCTAACTACACTTATCAAACACCTTAATAGTGTCTTTTAACTAGTCGTATTATATTATATATTTAAAAATTTTGAAATACTTGTCTACCGACTTTTCACATTTAATATTTGAGTATAATTGAGTAGACATTGTTTAACACACAACATTAAATATTCTTGAAAGGAAGATTATAAATTCACTTTCGTGTTGATGGGGCTAAAGCTAAACAATATGGAATTAGTAAACTATAAACAAGACAACTAAAGGTACTTTTGAGAACCATCATAAGCATAATAAGATGATATATTTTGTTGCCTCCATAAGGACGACATTATAAACTTTGAGCAGATCTCTTCTCATAAGGCATCAGCTTTGATATTTCTCCACCCCACCTTTGCAAACGCTTTGTCGTTTGCTCCACCTGCAATTCACTTCCATAGGAAAACTCCTTTTTGATAGGTCCTTTTCGTCCCTATCAAGTCAAAATCTTACTACTAATGAAATTATGGGCTCTAATCTAATATATATTGTACTTTTTAAAATAAAACCTATTGTTTTATTAGTAGAAAGGTTGTAACCTACAGTGCTAGATTGCTTCTTAATATGCAACTGTATAGCATTTACCTTTTTTGTTTTTCGTTTTTTTGCTTGAGATGGTCCACTTTTTTCTTTTAATAATATAAAGTTTCTAATTAACTTACCTCCTCGTCCCAGTTGGTTAGGCAAAGTATGATTAAGAGAAGTAACGTCCGGAGAGCAGTTCCACATATCATGCCTCCCCAAAGTCCATAATTTATTTATTTTATGAAAAAGTTAAGGTTCATGAGATTAAAATAAAGACAAAATAGTGCCACAAAGGAAACTAGATTTTTTATTTTTGATAATTACATTAATATACATTTTCAATCCTAGGTTTTTTAATCACAATTTATCCCTCTGCTTTTAAAAACATGTAAACCAAAAATAAGAAGACAAAAATTTCCTTAAATAGATTGAATATATTTCTAGTATTTTTTTTTCCTGGAGAAAAGTTTCTTTAAAATATACAAACATAAAATTTTATGTTTTTTTTAATTTTGTGTTGTGTTTTAGGATTTTTTTTTCAATTCTTTTTAAATTTTTAACAGAAATTATTCAAAGTGCATTTTTGTCTTTTTACTCTACTTCTTTCTCTCTCTCTCTTTTTTTTTTTGTTTATTGAAAAAAATTTTTCTTTCTTCTTCACCCACAAAATGCATAAAGAATAAAATCAAAATAAAATTTTCAAATTCAAAATGATATTTTTGTAGTTTTTTAAAATAAAAAGGAAAATTGAGAAAAAAATTAAACACAGCGTTATAATCATGTAATAATCTTTTTTATATATCCATAAAAAACAAAGAGACACTTACCATAACTATTAAGCTAGCTATGTGACTAAGTATATATCCAAGAGGAAGTCCAAAAATGTAATAACAACCCAGGTTTATATAAGCTACGGTTGCTTGCCATCCTCTTCCAATCGCAACTAACAACTAGAAATAGTTTTATATTACAAAGCCATACACAGGTAAGGGTAGGCGGCCACCCTTTGATCTTTTATTTCTTTTAATCTTGTATATGAAATTTTGTAAAAATTGTATTTTCTTTTTAAAATTATATGTTGTTTCTTTTAAAATTGTATTTCACATATCTTTTCATTGGTATAATCACGCCCTCACTTTTCTCTCTTGACTAATTTTTCTGACTCTGTCCCTGATCATGTGTGTTCAAAGCTAAAAATTCCGATATGTAAGAGCCGAAAGTACCTGATATTACTGGTTGGACACTGTTGAGAAACATGGTGATGCCAAGAAGGGAAGCTAGGTGAGACACAGCTCTTTGCAGCTCCATGTCGTTTGTGTAAATTAAGGCTAATTTGCCTTTTGTTAATAAGATAATAATCATGAACATAATCCCGATTGGAAGACACCAAGAGACTGTCACGTACACAGAGTGTTTGGCTTCTCTTGGACGTCCCATACCAAGCTCATTGGATACACGTACGCTTAACAAAGAAAGAAGAGAAAATCCTCTACGTAACATAGAGAGAATTTGTTGTTTTATTCATCCATTTTGTAGAAGGGAAATGGTAAGATATTATCTTGAACATGTTATTCGGCCCTTTTACGGTCAAGTTGGAAGTTGAAACCTTCTAAATTTCAAATCTTTTTTTTTTTTTTTGATAAAAAGAAAAAGTAGTGGTGGCATTACGTTTTCGGCAACTAACATTTAAGTCTAAAATCAGATCAACCTAACTCATATTTAGTCGGTTAATAAGAGGCATAATTTCAACCTCATAATAAACTCGAAAATCAATTCTTAAATGCTAAGTGAGAGAGCCTTAAAAAATGGTCCTCTGCGGTTACATCGCAGACATAGGTGGTTTAGAGACGTAAACTTAAAATGGCAAAGTTTAACTATTCAAAAAAAAGGGTAAAATTAAAATAGTAAACTTATTTGACATTATGATTGAATGCAATCTTCTGCTGAAATAAATGGATTGGGGACTCTACCTTATTGCGGCATGTATTCCAATGAACAACACTGCTTCCCACCCATTAAGACTCAGGCTAAAAAAAAACCAGTAAAATAATAATAATGCAAGAATGAAAATGATAGTGGTGTAGCAAACCTCCAGGCCAAGTATCACAGCAGAGGCCAATGAGAGCCTCACAAAGGCCCAAATGAACACAATTTGGGCCAAAGCAATGGCCCATCTGCTGAGGCTAAATGCCAAAGCTGCGCCAAGTGAGTTGGTAATGACCATTGGATCAAACTGCAAGGGGGTGGGGCTTGAGAATAAAAAGGTTTGTACTTGGTATAACCATAATAATACTAATGATAGGCTTTTTTTTACGCCTGTCACCTTACTTGTTAAGTGGATTTTTATCTTAAAATGTCAATCTTTTTTTTGAAACTTGAGAGCGAAGAGATTCGAACTCTTCGTCTTTATGTAAAGTGTAATGTGGTTTTTATCGATTGGCTATACATACAATCATAAGATCAATCTTGATAAATAGAATAGTCTAATATCTCTTATAAGTTGGTGTTTATATTTGTATTTTAATGACGTAAAACTACAGGGTTTTTTTTGCATGTAAAATGTTGGTTAAAAAAAAAAAAAGAAAAGAAAGAGACTCACAAATGTCAATTGCCCAAAAACAAAAAAAAAAAAAGCCAAGCGACGACGTTGAAATTTGATACCAGAAAATTTAAACGCTTGGAATAGAAAACAAATACCTAGAAACAAAAAAAAAAAAAGTTAGAACGCCAATCTTTTTTGTGCAAGAAAGTTAAGAAATATTCCTCTTGTTTTCAAACTACACAAAAAAATTAGGTCTCATACCACTTTTTTAACACCACTAACATTCTGTATCATTTTTTTCCAACTTTTGATTCATACCACTTTTAACATTCAATACGTCCAAATTACCAACAAAAAATCTCACCACCCAATTCTTTCTCTCTCTCTGCTCTCACTTTATGTTCCACACTCATCCCTCTCTCCATATCTCTTTCTCTCTCCTCTTCCTTTTTCTCTTTCTATTTTTTGAAAGAAGTATATTTCAAATTTTTTTCACAAAACTGGAGCCATAAAAGCGTTATTTTTTACAGCGAAACGTTCTTTAGTTGACAGAGTTAGCAAAAGTACCCATTTATGACGTTCATATGCACATCCATGTAGTTGGTTTTAATGCAATAAAGTACACTAGTTTAGATTCATGTGACGTTTCTGGAACCCAGGACGAGCTCTAGTTGAGTTCTTTCTGTTTTCCTATTCAATGAGAAAATGTTGGAAATGCGTGTTACCTAGTGCATATGTCCCATAGAGAGCTCGTTCTATGAGTTTTTTCATTTTTTTTATTGCAGCTATTAGATGTGTTAATTTCGGCTGGCCAGCCCCCCACCCATACAGGCCCAAAGGAAAAATCAGCCCCGCCCAGTTAAGTCCATAGCCCTCATGGGTCATGCCGGGCCGGGCCGCATAGACTTTTATAAGGAGATTTCAAAAAAAATAAAAAAATATATAAAAAAAATTACAATAAGTGTCTAAATTATTGTTATGAAATTAAAATTTAACATAATATTTAAAATATCTTAAAAATATCTTTAATGATATAGTAATTATCTTAATGATATTACATATTGTACTATATAATTACATATAAATAATTTTAATGATATCATTATGAGACATTTGTAGAATTTTTACAAATTAAAGTAATATTTCAATTCAATAAACATAATTGCGTCAATTGTCTTATTAACTCAAAAATATATCCAATTGGGAATTTGGGCCGGCTCGGCGGTAGTCTAATTATTTTTGTTAAATTTTTTGCAAAAAAAGTTCATGATGTAGATGACTCAAAGCCACTGCTGGCATGACCGCGTTTGTGACTTTTTCGCTCGCTTTTATATTTGGATGCAAGGGTGGTTTTTTCAGCTTGTTGATATTCCCAAGATTATGGTTACTTGAGCTTTGGCTTCTATCAGATTTCTTAAAACGATGTGAATTTTGTGGTGAGACATTTGCATTCAAGTTTGTCGATGATAATGTGATTTTATTGACTTTTAACTTGTCACTTGGATGATTTGCATTACTAAAGGTTTATGAATTCAGATATGGAATCAGATGATGAGTTCATCTTATGGTTAAACATTTGCACGGGATTTGCATGTCTAAAATTAATAAACGACCTTTTCAAAGTTCAGGGCAAACAAGGTGACATTTCCCGATCTCCGATTTCCTCTTCCCGATTTTTCGAAGAATGCGGATGCTCCTTACCGGACGCAAATATGCGATTTGAGTTGTTCGACTATAGACATTCTTCATTAGGCAATGTTTATTAAATGATGCCTTGGAGTATTGAAAACAGCTCGGTCCCCAGTTTTGAAGTTAATGCCAATTTTTCTACAAGAATTAGGAAACCTCTAATCAGTCGGAACATAATTTTCCTACCCATACATGACGTACTTTAAGGCACCAACTTTTTTTCCTATTTTTTTAATGGTTGTTTCTCCTGGGGAAGCTGGACTTGCTAGAAGCCAAAACTCATTACCCTAAAGCTGCTTAACCGATACTAATTGGTAAGGGTTTCAACTGATACTCCTCGAGTAACTACTGGCAAGTGAGCTGAACATCTAAACTTAGGAACCTGCCCTTCAAATAGATTTCCTAAACCCAATTAAGGGAACATTATTTATGTCTCGAAGAAACGAAGCTCGACCATGAATTCTTGTTGCTTTGGGGAATACCACGCTATGGCTTTGGCGGAACCAAGGACGTGTAATGCGTGTCCTATAGCCAATATTGGTTCTTCAATGTGTATATTCCAGTCGCGATTTCTCAAATCAATACTGATTCCCAACTCAACCCTAAAACTAAAAGGTCCTGCAATCTGCAAAAATGAAAACACAAGTAACAGTAAACGAACAAGCAACTAATGTTTGAGAAAAGATTTAATAGTTAAAAAAATCCCAGCACAGATAACCAATATTGATTCTAAAATAGTTCAGTTAAATTAGGCACGCTAGTAAACAAAAACCCCAAAAATTATAGAAAGTTGGATACTGTGATAAAGAAAGGAGTGTATTAGGGCAAACAGCCTGAAGAGCATCCAAACTTGGCTGATGAGAATTGACAACGTCTTCCACTAAGCGTGCTGCACCTGAAAGAAATTTGGAGCCAGAAGGAAAATCCAGGCGTGCATTAAATCTGGTAAGATCAAGAAACAGCCCTGGAAATTCCCGTGCTGGGTTGTAAATGACACAGATCCAAACAAATCTCCCACAAAGGCTTACAGCACCGGATTTGACATGAAAACCTCTAAAACCCTGACAAGTTTCTTCAATTCTTGGCCTCTCTGAATTGTCCCCAAAAAAAGCAGTCACAGCAGCACCTAAATGCATGAAAAAGCCAGATTTTTTAATACGATCCAGGCTTAGTTTAGATGTTGTGCTTTTGAAAGTTCTACTGGAGAAGTAGAAGCAGAAGCCATAAGCAAAGGTAAAAGTAAATGGTGCCTATGCAAAGTATTTTTTGTACACTTTTATCAAACACACTACTTGCACTGTGCTATGTCCAAAGGACTTTTGGGGGCCGATTAAAGCAATATCAACCTGACCCTCAATAAAACTACCCACATTTGTTCAAATTCACAGTTTAAGCGGGTTATTGCACTATATGAGGTGTTAGGCATGTTCTTACAATTCCAAAACAAATATGCTCAAGTGTCCTCTAGCCTCTGCCGAGCTCTATATATATATATATATCTTGGCAGTTTACTTGCTACCCCACCACACTACTTCAAACACACTAAGCATACTTTTCGGGTTGCAAATATAAAGGGACTGTTTGTTTCGCGTTATTGCATATGCTAAATACAATATCTGCATTTGTCCATAAAAGGTTGTACAAACACAGAAAATGAATGAGGCAACATCTTACCGATAATCCCCGAAGCTGAAACACAAGGATTCAAAAGGAATATATCAAATGGTTGCACCATTTTCAACTTTGGAGCATTGCTTCTCCAAAACTCAATGGTCCTCTTAAACGCAAACGCGCCTTTGAGAGATAAACTAGGAAGCAGACTAAGGGGCACTCGATCATTCCCATCACTAGTAAAACTCTCAGGTGAACCTGAATTATGAAGCGCAGACAGGTGATAACCTGTGCCAGAAGTGGAAGCAACAGAGGCCAAGTCAACAGCAACTAACAACGGCACATCCCAATAGTTACCAGCGTTGTCAACGAAAAGTCCTGGCCAAACTGCTTCCACTGTTAGATCATGATATGGAAACTGCAACCAAATTAGAACTAAAGTTGCCAAAACATTAAAGACGAAAGAAAGAAATCTAGTATGTCTATAAAAGTGAACTTTCATCCCCTTCAAATCTTGTCGAGTGCTCTAGCTAACCGATATCTACCTTGTGATGAAAAATTGCTTTCTTCCGGGACAAATCTTTTTCAGCATATCTGTCTAAACTAACTAGCAGCATATCATCGGGCGACAACAACAACTCCGAGCAAAAACCGATGGAATACAAAGATTTATCCTTCAAATGGTTTCCAACTTTTTGCAGCCATGAGGATGGTGGATGTACAGCATCTCCATTACCCTTCATGGAAGAAACAAATTTTTGCACATTGAACTGACCAAGTATTGAAGTAAACCTGCATCAGTAGCATAATACATTTTTTAAACCCCAATATTTTAGACTTGAAAAAATGAGCAGCATGAATTACTTCGAATGATAATCAATTAAGATTTTTTTCCAAATCCACTTGTGAAGTATAAGACTCAGGCAGATTATTACACAAAATCTACACATTTACAGGGAGATTTCTAACCAATTGAAGAACCATATCACTAACAAAAATACCTATAAAGTTCTACATTTTTCTCCATTCAATCAACTTCTGAGTCAACGTAGAATTCCTCATATGAATGACTGAATTTATAAAAACAAACGAAAAAAATGCAAATAAAAAAGGGCAAGCCCAAAATCGGAACTTGAGTAAAGTACCAGTCTTTGGCAAAAGGGATGGTGAGAATGCGTTGCAAAGTGAAGCCATGGCCACCACCGGAGGGGTTGCCGGCGTAGGAAGGCAGCCATGAAGCGTTGAAAGAAGTCAATCTGTTTGGGCCTCGAAAGCCTTCGGCTTCTCGACAGGCCCAACAGAAAATGTCGCCGGGAACGGGCCGGGCAAGCCCGTCAACAGTCCTTGGCGTCGAAGTGTCCACCTCCCAAAACCCTTCTCCGTCCATCACCCATCTCAGCTTCTTCATCGTTTTCTCAATACCCACCTGCCCAACTTACATTCTACTCTTCAGCTTCCGTTTTGAGATTAAACTCGAAACTTGAACACTGCCCAGTCTCCATAAAACTTGACGTCGCCCTAAAACTTGATGCCACAGAGGCTATTTTCCTGTGGATTTTTAATACATTGATTTATTGCACTAGGATTTCCTTGTTAAATGAAGGATGTGGGACTCCACATATAAGCCATAACACAACATAATATACATGTTAAATTTTGGCAATAAAGTTCTAATACTTTACACAAGGAAGAGGAAACTTGTAATCAAAATATTATCCCTTATCCAATTTCAATAGTTATTAAAAGCCCTCATTCCAAACAGATGGACATGAAGTGGTATAGAATGGATATAGAATGATTAAAAAAGATGGGTACAGAGAGATAGAGCGATGGAGAGACTCCAAAGTTCACTCAAACTTAGGCGTTGAGGGATTCTCGAATTTTATTGTAGGATTTTTATTTTTAAAGCTAGAACAGAACTCTAGCGGAAAGAAAGACCAAAATCTTTTTACAAAACATCGTATAAATATATAGATATATATATAGTCCAAACAAATGAAGAAATATAATTTCACAAGATATATTAAATCAATAATTAGATAAAAATACCATGACTTCCAAGCCCAATTGAGAATCCTAGTTCAGTAAAACAATACGGGAATACCGAAATCTATTACGGATATATAACTTTAAATGCTAGAGATATTCCACCAGATTTGGGCTTTTTCCATTATAACAGCAAATTGACGTATGTAAATTTAACAGATTGATTTAGGGTTTGTAAAAATTCAAATGTTCTCCACAACCATGAAATCGATCGTAAACAAAATCAAAGCAGGACGTAGAGCAATTGGAAATCAAAGAAGATCAAAAACATCAAAAGAGAAAAGGAAATATAGAAAGCAAACCTGGAAAGCTTAGCAGGGGAACAACGCCGAGAAGCTTACAAGAACGGAAATGCACTTTCTACAGGGAAAAAAAAAAAGAAGAGCAACTAACTTGCCTTTTCTCTATGGAGGTGAAGAAGGAGACGAAGAAGAAAGAGGGTTATGTCGCATCTGGTTTGCTTAGCTGAAGAGCGAGTTCATGGAGAGAGGTAAGAGCTAAAACTAAACGGTTAGTGACTGTCAAGCTCATACGCTACACATTTTTCCTCTTGACGGCAAAATTTGACTTGTTTGGACGTTTGATGTTAGTTGTCGTTTTTTTTATTATTTATTTTTCTAGGACATGTCCCTTGCTTTTGAAGTTTTCTGCCGTTTTAGGAGTAATACGACATAGCGTTGTGAAATAAAACTGGTCCCCGTACATGCATACAAAAAAAAAAAAAAAAGGACGATCCGTTTCACTTCGATGAGCAACTACAAACAATTTTTCCCTTAAAAAAAAGCAGAGAGAGGGGGACGATTTTCTTTCTTTGGGTGGGCACAAGCGGGGCAGGTAGGCACAACGAGGGGCTGGGTGCAAGGGGAAGAGGGCTGACGAGCAAGCATAGGCTCAATGGGTAGGGGTGGTGGTCTTAAAAAAAGGGTAGAGAGGGGGGGATGATTTTCTTTCTTTGGATGGGCACAGGCATGGCTGGGCGACACAACAATGGCCTGGGTGTAAAAGGAAGAGGGCTGACGGGCAAGCATAGGCTCAATGGGCAGGGGTGGTGGTGTTGAGTTTGACGGGAATGGGATCAAGGAGGGTTGAGCTTGACGAGAATGGTGGGGGGTTGGGTTGGGTGGCTTGGTGGTTGGGTCGGTGGGGGGGGCGAGGGGGGTGTTGATCGGACAAAGGGCAAATGGAAGTGCAGGTGGTTGCTTGCAGACGGAGGGAGGGTCAAGATGAGGAAATGGGTCAGGTGGAGGAGGAGGAGTAGAGGGTTTGGTGTGAAGTAGGGTTTGTTTGGCTGCTAGCGTTTTTTTATTTTTTATTTCTAAATTAATGCTAGCGTTTTTTTATTTTTTTTTAAATTAATGGTTGGGATTTGATTTTTTTAGATTTATGACTGAGAATAAACAAAGTATTTTTTGTCATTTTAAATAAAAAAATAACAAAATTAAGTCCAAAGATGTTAGTGGTGTTTTTGTAATTTAAATAAAACACAAATAGTGTCAGTATTATTTACTTTAAAATAATTATTAAATTTTGAGAAATGCTATTTATTAACATGTTTAAAAAATGATATTTTACTTGCATTACGTTTTGAAAATGTGTTTTTCAGTGTTTTTTTTTTTTTTTGGTTTTTTTTTTTTCTAAGGATCAAAGATACTTGTATCATGATAAGCTAAACTTATTTCTTTTTCTTTTTCTTTTTTCAATTTTTAAAGAAAAGGAGTAATCCAACTTTTATAGAAAAACATAATAAATTTTTGGGTTTTTATTATTTTAATATCTTATATTTTGATGAAATATCATGTTGTTTAATAAAATATCAAAATAGTTTTTGAAAATATCAAGTTCCTTCTTTAGACAATAAAAAAACCATTCTACCCTTCTAATTACATGGCCCTAAGCCAATACTACAAACACATGAAAAAAAATTAAAATTCCAAAGGAAAAAATGCAAAATTTTTAATTATTTTCTCTTCATCCACCTCCAAAATTAAAATTTTAAAAACACAAATTAGAAAAAAATATCCAATTTCTTATAATAACAAAAAAGTAATTAAGGGTATGTTTGTTTCGAGTATTATTTAGACTCAATAGACTTAAACTTGGATTCGAGTATCAAGAATTTTTTGAATACATATTTGTTTCCCCCAAAATACGAATCCTTTGAGTATCAAGAATCCAAGTTTTTAGAGTTCCCATCTCCCTAAGCTTTTGATACTTGGATATCTCTGTTACAATAAAAACTAAAATTTTTGAGGAAAAAAAATCATAACTTCTTTATTTGATATCCAATTGGGATGATCATTCTTTCATTATGTTCCTAGTGAAAAGACGAATAAATTAATATCTATATTGCATATTTTTTAAATAATTAATATTAAGATTTTATTATATTTGTTAATAAATAAAAAATATTTTCACTACCTCTCTAATCACAAATTTCAATTTTATTTCATTAAAACCTAAATGTACATCCAAACACTAATTTGGATAACAATTCAAATCACTAATTCAAATCCTAATTCAAATTATACTAATTTAAATCAAATAACTAATTCAAATCCACCGACTAAACGGACCCTAAATTTAAAAATTCGTAAATTGACCCATGTGTTTTATTCGAATCTGAGTACCAAACGCATAAGAAAAAAAAAAAAAAAAAAACTCCTTCGGGCCATGGCTTTCTGTGGGTTTGCCCAACGATTCCACCAGACCAGGTAAAAATGGGTTTTGGAGCTCATAATTCAACAAGCAAACAAACAAAAATTTTTAGGCCGCTTCCTCCTCAACGAATTATGGGTTGTAATAAGGCCCACTGAACAACGAAGAAAATCTCGTGGCCGTCCACTTATTCGGCCACATGTAATAATGGTAGCGGGAGTAATAACACGTTTTAAAACTTTTTATAAAAATATTTATAATAAATAACAATTAAAAAATTACCTATAAAATTTCTCATAATAAATATACAAATAAAAAAATTACCAAATAAATTATCTATTTATTGCTATTTATTACATATATTTTTAAAACTTAATATTTACTTAAATAAGTTTAAAAATAATGTTATTTATTACAATTTCTCTTGTAAAATAAGAGCGTATGTGCTCCTAACCAATTAAATTAAGCTAGTCTTTTTTTAAGTTTTTAAAGGAAATATTAAGCTAGCCTTACTCTTTTCAGAACATTAGAGGGACCATAAAAATGATCCCCGCATTATTTGTAAATATATATATATATACACATACACACACATATACCTTAAAAAAGGGCTTCAATGATTTTGGTACAATAATAATCACATACATCGAATGTAGTCAGAAAATTTAGGTGACTGCACACATCATTCATTGACATCGGATTCTTCTTTTTGCTGGTTTTATTTTTTTTATTTTTTCTTTTTTCCCTCAAAACAAAGTTATGGATTTGAACTAGTACATTAATAACTTGTGTAGCAAATCTGTGCCAACTATTTTTTATGGTACTAATTAATTATGTTATAATATTTTTTCACAAAATTTAAATAAATAAATTGTTTAAATCATAAAAACTATTTTAACTGTTTTTTTAAACACACGTTGAAACTTTCAAGGGTTTGTAGCATTGACAGAAGTTTGTTATGAATGGCATGAATTGCGCCTCTGCTCATTTTGTCATATCTGAAAGATTCCGGAGGAACCCAAGTTCTTTATATTTGCTATATTCTTGTTTTATTTAATTATTATTTTTTTTCCTTCTAAACTAAGCTCTTAATTTTTTGCTTCCATACATCAATTTCTTTGGGGCGTGTCTATAAAGATCCTTTTTGCCTATTCTCCTTTTGTATAAATTAGTGCATTTAATTTGTACTCTTTGTGACTGTGTCCTTGCGTGAACTTTAAAACATTTTCAAAAAAGGAAACAGGAATAAAACGATGGTTCATGAGAAACAAGCTCACGAAAATCACCATCCAATAAAACGCTTCTTTCCGACGTTGTTTTTTGTTTTTTGTTTTTTTTTTTAGTCCTTTTTTCAGGTTTTTTCAATTATTTGTTTTCAAAGTCTTCTAGATCATAGATTCACAGTTAGGCTACGTAACTCTCACATATAAGTTTATAAGGTGTTTAATATAACAGTTAAAACTGTAAACACAATAATATATAAAGCTTTACATTATAGTATTTTTTTTTTATTATAACATGTTACTGTTTTTAACTAAAAATAGTTAAAATTAACTTTACTAAATTGGCTATTAAATTATATAAAAAACAGAAAGCAAAGTACAAAGCCATTTCTTAAAAAGAACAATGTCGATTACAGATGTCATTGTTTAATTTTTTTTTTTTTTTTTTGGGGAAAAAAGGCCTTATTAAAAGAGAGTGATAGGGGTGTACCATTTCGCTTGTTTCTTGAAACAGAAAAAGGATTTGGTTGTTTTATTTGTGTGAACAAAAAGAAAAAGGAAGAATTACATAACAAGAAGAAAAAGAAACCAAAAAAATAACTAGGCTGTGGGGCATGAAAAGTTGAGCGACTCTATTCAAACTGTGTTTTTTTTTTTTTTTTTTGGAGCGTATTGAAACTGTTGAATAGAGTTGACATAGAATAAGTTGCAAACAAAAATAGAAAAGATAAAAGTACATTTATAATGATGAGAATTTTATGGTGGGCTATGAAAATGCATGCTAGTGGTGTTTTCTTTTGACTTACCAAAAAGTTTATTTGTTTTGAGTATTTTTAATACTTAAAAAATTTAAATTTAGATTTAAATATCAAGATTTTTTTATATATGTGTTTATTTTTTTCAAAATTTAAATCTTTTAAGTATCAAGAATTTAAGTTGTCAAAGTTTTGACTCCTTTAAACTTTTGATACTTGGATATCCTGCTACAATAAAAATTAAAATTCTCTCTCATATGTTTAAGAAAAAAAATCATAATTTTTTCATTTGATATCCAATTGAGATGATTCTTTTTTCATTATGTTCCTAGTGAAGAGATAAATAAATTAAGATCTATATTGCATTTTTTAGGATCATGAACATTAAGATTTTATTAGATTTGTTAATAAATCAAAAACTATTTTTACTACTTCTCCAAACACAAATTTCAATTTTGTTCCATATTAGGATTAAAACTTAAATACACATCCAAACGTCAATTCGGATAATAATTCAAATCATTAACTCAAATTAAATCACTAATTCGAATATATTTACCAAACGAACTCCAAATATTTATTAGATTCTATCAGTTATATATACTCTTTTATTTTTATTTGATTTTTTTATCAAATATAACATTAAACATGCACTAATGATATAAATTTGCCCAACCATAGAAAGTCACTTAGGATAATTATTTAAAATTTAGGCAAGGTATAGAAAAAACCCTGTGGTTCTATTTTGAACAGTTAATCCTATCAGACTGTTAGTTAAATTTACATATCTTTTTAATTATAATGTGATTATATATAAATTATTTTAATGTGATTTTGGAAATGTACTTATAACATAAATGTGTAAATATTAGTGTACACTTTAAAAATTGATCTACAATTTGATTTCATTATGCAATTGTTTAAAATCATACGTATAATAACACTACTACCCCTGCTTTAAAAAAAAAATAATACTAGTCCATAAAGATTACAACTTTATGATAATGGAATAATATTGAAAAATATAAAATGTCAACAATATTTATGTGCAATATGCAAAAAATAATCATCATCATAAAGATTGAAATTTTATGATAATGTTTACCATCATAATCAACAAAATCAAACAATAAAAACTATGTAATAATTAATGAATAGAAGCATAAAATTACAACTTTGTGATAATAAAATAAGATTAAAAATTTATAAAAGTCTATAATATTTATGCATTTGGTGTGTTTGGCTGTTGGTTAGAATCTAACAAACAGTGAAAAGTTTTCACTTGCTACAATAAAAAATAAAAATTTGCTATAGTGAAAGCTCTCACATGCTACAGAGTTTTTTTTAACTAAAATTTATTTCAACTATTGGTTCTAACCACACTTTCCAAACACCCTTATATATATGATAATCATCACACAGACCGTCTGTTGTAGATTTTATGCACGCAAGTATAGTATCGCACAAGTAATAAATAGATAAGAAAAATACCATCCCCATAGAGACTAACAACTATTCTCGCTATTAATTACTAATTTATTGTTCTATAATTTTATCTAAACAATAATAGAAAAATACAAAATAGAAAATTAAAGTATAAAATTAAAAGTAGAAATTCTAAATTAATTAATGAAAATCAATAATGATGGATCCTAGGTTTATAATTTCCCCGACAATCCACTTGATCAAAATTTATTCCTTTCCTATGATATTATTCTACTGTGATTGTCATCTAAGAGCACTAAAATATTGACGAGCCTTCGTCTATGGTCATGCAAAAATACCTTCCTAAATAATTCATTATATGTCTGTGAGAATTAAATTAAGAAGAATTCATTAAGATCAAACCCTCAAAATGGGTACACATGTAATGTGAGTATATGTCTATCTCAAATTGACATATGTTATTTTATTTAGGTCATGAACACAAAATAACTTTGTCGATATTATTAGGGTTAACCAAATCAATTCAATCAATGGCCAGTTAATTAAATTGCATTAATCTCAAGGTAAAATAAACAATCCTATATAGAATAAAAATCATAGAGAAGAGGATATCATTTAATCAAGTTTCATTAATGGGGTTCGATTACAAACTTAGAAAATAAAATTAGTTCATATTACTAAAAGAAAACATCATAGAGAAAATCTTAAACATGGAGAAAATAATGAGAAATAAAAAACTGATTATGAAGTCGAATCCGAAGTTGAGAATCCATTTTCGAGACATTCTTATTCTCGTCCACAATTGCCTCTCTCTCTCTCTTTTATCTTCTATTCCTTGGTTAAAAAAAGACTCTCTAAAAACCCTAAAAATGTTCTATTTATAGGTTGTAGCAAATAATGGAGATTACAAAAAAAAAATTCAGAATTAGACTTCTCAAATCTTTTTGGTTGGGCGCTGGGAGCTGTGGCCTCAACTCCTAGTGCCGCGACACCAGCCCCTGATTTAAAGGCCCTACACACCTTCAACACTGCAGCGGTCATCCCTAAGCGTCGAGGCACTGAGTCTGCTACCTTCAAATGTGCACTTTTCTCTTCCAATGCCACATCGCCCAGTTTCAAGGCCGTGGCACTGGCTTCTTAATTCTTCTTCATTTAGACCTCATTTTGAGCTGAATTTTCTATCTTTCCTGCAATCAACTGCATTTGCCAAATCTTTTTCAAACCTACAAAATAGACAAAAGAAATGCATAAAATGATAACAAAACACCCAAAAACTAACAAAACATCAAACTAAAGGTCTCCAAATACTTAAAAAAAATTGACTCATCATTGTCATTGTATGATAATGATTAAAATAAGAATAAGAATGTATCAAAAAGGACAAAATAGAGCTCACAAACATAACATTTTTAAAAGTACTTTATATAAAATATGTTTGGCTGGTGGTGAGAATCATTAGTAGGAACCGTTTTTACTGTAGCATGTGAGAAATTTACATTGTAGCAACGTTTTTTCTTTTTTTTTTTGGTAGTATATGAAGACTTTACACTATTTATAACTAAATTTATGGTAGAAATCACCTTTAGCCAAACAGAGGATAATTATTCAAGTGACATATGTGTGTGCATGCATGCGTGCGTGTGTGTGTTTTTTCTTTTTTTTTTTCTTTGGTCTAAAAGGGTATTCAAGTGTGTTTATTTCCCCTAATTGAATAGAAAAATTACAGAGAAATTTTGCCCACCATCCGAATTTAAACGACAATTCAGGGTAGCCTCAGCTTTTATCATACAAGGAAAGAGAGTTCAGGCGGCCAGCCCTGTCCGCAGACTAAACGTAATGAGGATTTATTTACCGATTTTGCAACTAAAAAAGTTAACACGTATTACTGACAAAATCCAATAGCGCAATCCAACGGTTCTGCTTTCATTATTGTGAAAAATGGAAGCTTCAAATCTCCCATTACGGCTTCTAGCAAATCTCGAATTACGGTGCTGAACGTGAAAACTGAACACTCACATGTTAGGCCCATCATGTTCGGATGGCGGTCGCCAAGCAGGGAATCAAAACAAATGTTTTTTTTTTTTTTTAAGAATTAATGAATTTTATTTATGAACGGATGTTTCATAGCTGTGGTTCGATCGATGGATATTTATAGTTTAAATTTTATGAGATATAATATTGGAGTAAAAAATAGTTCTGCTCTTCTAAATAGACGGTGACTAGTAAAAAAAATTAATATCGTTATTAATAAAAATAATTTATTATACATTTGTAAGTCGATCACGTAATTTGTCAAAATTAAAAGCTTATGAAACAAATCGCTAATGTTTGAAAAGTTCAAGAGCATACCATGTAAAAAAAGCCTAATACCATATAAGTATGTGAACTCCTCTTTTTTATTTTTGGAAACAAGTGAATCATTACCCCTATTATAATTAATGTTTTATATTTATATCTGTTTCTTCTTTTTTTTTTTTCTTGTAAGTTCTTTGAGATAGAGAAGCAATAGATCCCTTTAAATTTATGGGTTGAGCCAAAAAAACAAATCATATTTTAGGAACGCTATTTGTGAGAGGACAGGATAGAAACAAAATGTCGATAAAATTATTGGTCGATATAGTATCATATTCTTTGAATCTTGTATTTAGACCAATGTTAAAAGCAATTTTTTTAACATTAATCAAAACAAAATGTCCAGATGCTTGTTAAAATAAAATAATCATTTTTTATGTTTTTCAAATAGCAGTGAGTTTTTTTTTTTTTTTTTTTGTTGAAATTAAGGTAAAACAAGTAACAACAATATGATTTTTACATTTGTTTAGAACATTAATATTCGGCAGAAAGCCATTTTATTAAAGGTTTCTTGTTAACTTGTATTTTAGTAACATATTGTTGTGCATTTAAAAGTAAAACATTAAATGGGAACTCATACACTATCACAACGTATGATCTAATTATTAACCACCAAAAAAGTTAACGTACCAAATATAAATGCTAAACATTTATTGAAATGGACTAACAGGTAGCTATATATCATTCATAAATCTCTCGTGGTTAGTGGCAGAGGGACATTTATATTTATGTGTGTATCCTACTCCCATTTTAAATTTAATTTTTACTCTTTATTTTTTTTGTTTAAATTTCAATTCTGCCCTCACGAATTTTAGTTGGGGATGTCCCCATTTTGCAAAATAAATTATAATTGTGACTCTCATTTAATAATTAAAATGTATAATTATTTCCTATTTAATAAAATATTTATCTCTAATCTTTTTAATCAGAATCCTGCTAAAAATATTTCGTCACAACTCGTGATCTAAAAATTCAGAGCTAATTTTAAATGTAGAAGAATAAGATAATTGGAATATCATACGAGTGGTTAGTAAATCTACGTGTTGGAGTTTCATTTATCACGTGATTTGTTAGTGTGACAGTGTCTAGCCTAATGTACAAATTTTAATTATTTAAGGCTCTAAAGTAGATTATGCTAAAAGGTTTTTTTTTTTTTTTCCCTTCGCTTAAGCTACAAGATTCTGTGCTCAACACAATGGCTTAAAAACCCATAAAAATTTCTTAAAAAAATAAATAAATAAATAACGATTTTATGGGGTATTTGAAAGGTGGTGGGAACCAGTGATGAGAACCATTTTTACTGTAGCATGTGAGAGCTTTACACTGTAGTAATTTTTTTTATTATTACTGTAACATGTAAAAGTTTTATACCGTTTATAACTAATTTTATAGTGAAAACTACAATTTTTACCACTTTACTAAACACTCAATTAGTTTATATATGTCCATGTAATTCCTTTTGTTTCACAAGATGAAACTTCCCTTTCAGTACTTGTCCATATAAAGGAATTTTGTTTCGTACAAGTTTAATTTATCGAGGCCTTTTTTCACGTTTTAATAATGCCTCTATTTTCTGCCCAATTGGCAGCATCAGCAGTATTTTGAACTTTACATTGTCTTTCTTATTCTACACATGCACCACATATACATTGTGCCACTACTATTTGTAATTTGTCCAATGCAGGTTAAAAGAAAAAAAGTACAAAATTGGGGGAAAAAAAAAAA
>CAMOHE010059461.1:31530-46048 GCA_946598075.1 Artocarpus hirsutus
AATTAGTTTATATATGTCCATGTAATTCCTTTTGTTTCACAAGATGAAACTTCCCTTTCAGTACTTGTCCATATAAAGGAATTTTGTTTCGTACAAGTTTAATTTATCGAGGCCTTTTTTCACGTTTTAATAATGCCTCTATTTTCTGCCCAATTGGCAGCATCAGCAGTATTTTGAACTTTACATTGTCTTTCTTATTCTACACATGCACCACATATACATTGTGCCACTACTATTTGTAATTTGTCCAATGCAGGTTAAAAGAAAAAAAGTACAAAATTGGGGGAAAAAAAAAAAAGCTTCTCGTACAAATGCCGTGTATAATAGTACCTTTTAGACAATGTTTATCTATTTTTAGCTATTTGTTATATTTTTGGCAGGCAACCTAATAAAAAGAGATCGACACACACTTATATATACGAGGCTTTGACTGGCAACCTTATTATTATAATTTAGGACCTTCACAATAAAATTTTTTAGCATTTTTTAGTAAATAAACTATATTTTGTTAAATTAAAAAACGACTTGTTCTTAGAAGTATTGACTTGGGTAACATGACTGTTCAATATCTACCATAGATTACATTTAAAAACAGGCAATTTTTTTTTTGGTGAGAACCGAAAAAATACCTATACGTTGATATTTGTTTTTTAACTGTCAAATTTATAAAAAGGTGATTGTAATTAGATTTAATAATTTTAAAATATGTATCATTAGTAAAGGTTTTTATCCAAAAAGTTTTTTTTATAAAAGTACCACAAACTATAATATTAAAAATGAGTGTTTGGTTTAAAATTAAAACTCAGATATTATAATATGTTAAAATTTTACTTGAGTATGCTATTGAAGGATGTACGGACAAAACAACAAGAGCCACTTTTAACGATAGACGTTCGCTTTCAAAGTCCGTTTTGTGAAAAGAGTCCGTAACGAAAACTGTTACGGCAAATTGATTTGGTGAGCAGATGCCAGCTATATGTACATATAAACAAATATAGAAAATATAAATATAAGAAAAAAGAAAAAAAAAAACTGTCCAACAATTTTGAGGGTGTTTAAAAAGGTGGTCGGAACCAATAGTTAGACCACTTTATTGTAATATGTAAGAGTTTTATACTGTAACAATTTTTATTATTGTTACTATAACATGTGAGAGCTTTACATTGTTTATGTTTATGGTAGAAACTATGATTCTTACCACTCAACCAAACATGAGTTTTATATTCTTTACGTCCACGTGTGAGCGAAAGAGCAAGTTTGAAAGGTTTCTTCACGTGAAAATTAATGAAAACTGAACTTGGAAATGAAGAAGCTTGTGTCTGTTTTTGTTCTCAAAATTTTAAAAAATGTTATTATATATTTTTTAAGGTAAAAATTTTAAAAATATTTTTAATATGATTCTTAAAAAAATTTTATTTTTTAAAATAAAATATTTTTACTTATTTTAAAAACAATACCAAAAAATTTTCTTTCTTTCTCTTATTTTTTCTTTTAATTATGAACGTGTGGATATTATTTAACTTGGCTTTCCGCGTGGTATAATTCAGCAATTCACGCAAGAACAACATTCTAAGAAGAAGAAGTAAAAAACGTTACGATAACAAGATTTTGTACCTTTTATATATATATATATATATATATATATATATATATCCTTTAGAAAAGAAGAGAAAAGAACCCATTAATGGGAGATGAAAAATAATGTGACCAAATTCGAGAGAAAAAAAAAACTTTATCATAAAGCATAAATTCTAGATCTTTTTTTTTTAATTGAAATATTTGAAAACGGCGATTAAAAAGCGTGATGATATATTATACTCACGTAACCGCGTGTATTAATTTGTATATAAAGTGGGTGTTTGAAAAAATGGTGGGAACCAGTGGTGAGAATCATTTTTATTGTAGTATGTGAAAGTTTTACATTGTAGCAATTTTTTTTATTGATACTGTAGCATGTAAAAGCTTTTTACTGTTTATAACTGATTTTGTGGTGAGAATCAGTGGTTCCCATCACTTCCAAACATGCCTAAAATAGACTCTTTAAAAAAAAATATTATGCCCGACCTGTCTGATTTAGAGAAAGGTGTAGACGTTTTAATATTGTCCACTAAAAACGTGGTGCTATTTGATTGGTAGTTAAATTGAATGAGCACAAATTTATTCAACTTGGCGGAAGCGTTTTATTGCCAATGAATGTTCCATCAACCGTACCTTCAACCATTTGCATTTTGCATTTCATTTTACAAACTTACGTATGTTTGGTATAATTATTAAAATTATTGTTTAAAACTATAAATGTTATGATATATGAAAGTTTTATATTGTAGTAATTTTTTTATTTTTACTGTAATATGTGAGAGCTTTACGTTGTTCTTAATTAAAAAGTTGCTATAATATAACGTTTTACAAACTTATGTTTGGTATCGTTGTTAGAATTATTAATTAGAACTATAAATACTATAGCATATGAGAGTTTTACATTATAGTAGCTTTTTTATTTTTATTGCAGCATGTTAAAACTTTACACTGTTTCTAATTAAAAAGTTGATTAAAACCAACTTTGTCAAACGGGCTATTAGATTATGTAATACCGCATATTATATATATATATATATATATATATATATATATAATACACACATGAAAACAGGGTTTTGATAAAGAATGGCAGATCAAATAATCAAAACTTCCAATTTTGTAATACTTTCCCATAATATGATCCGAATACAGTTTCCTCCTATGTTGTAAGCTAGATTGCAACAATTGACGAAGGAAATACTCGTTTTAATTTTTTTTGTAAGGTATTGTTGTGTTAATTATCTCGGAAAAAAAAAAGCTGTTAACAACATCTTCAATAAACGTAAAATTTATTTTCTTTAATTTTTTTATTAATTCAGGGCAATTGATTGTGAATATCAAATACGATTAGGACAAAGATCAATTGACATCAAAATATGTTTAATTATTTTAATATAGTTGTAGGCACGTACCTATCGTGTGTAAATATATTTACACACATATAATGGGAAAGCTAAAAATTTTGTTGAATGCAGACCCTGTAAAAAAATAAAAATAAAAATATTATTTTATTGAAGGCATACAATGTTATATATTTTTATTATCAAACGAGGCATAATTTTAATATTTTTTTAAAGTAGAAATAAGATGATATTTTTAAATTATTTAACATGAGTACAATTATAGTATATAATTATTTTGCCCTTGTGTAATTATATATATATATATATACGTGTGTGTGTGTGTGTATTATGTCATAGATATTTTATTTTCCTTGTCTCTCGCAAGATTTCTTGATGAGCATATATTTTCTGCGTGTTTTCAATGATCAATAATTCTAGAAAAGGAGTTCGCTTTAACGCCAGGCCAATAATATGAAATTACCATTATATATGAAAATTGCAAAATCATTTCCATGCCAAATATAAACAACGCCACCCCACTGATTTGATTCACAAAAATTTTAAGTTGAAAAAAAAAATTCCTAAAAATGAAAAAAAAAAAAGAGCCATTCGCCGCCACACGATATGAATAATGTTTTCTTGTAATTAGGAAAGCACCTTTTTAGCTCTAGTATTCCCTTTCAGTGACCACCATTGAATTCTGTTTCCGAGTTTTTTTTTTTTAAAAAATCATTAACTGGAGTTATGTCCCATGTCCCACATTAAACAAACAAAAAATCAATTCGTATATTTTATTGGTAATCTGCGCCGTTGATCTTCGATGGGTCATCATATCTTGGCTGTCTATTTCACGATCCGCGCCGGTTGTGTGTGAGCGGCGGGGAGTGTGGGTGTCACGTGGCGTGTTGACCTCCACGCCCCGGGAAGCGCGTGGGACTATTTCAGTCGGCGCTGATTGAATTGAGCGGACCGGGCCCTGCTAACTCCAGCTAGAGCGAGTTAACCAAAAGGGGCCCACACTCATGAGATGACGAAAATACCCTTATCGATCACAATGGAAAGAGTGTCTTCTTTTTCTCTGTTCTGTTTTCGGCTGAAGTGTATAAAGACGGCTTTCGGTTCTGCTGGTAGCTTCACCAACCACCGTACAGATGATGTTTCCAACAAATTATTAGGGTTAAAATGACAAAAATAGCCATGACATCGTCTTAGTTAGTTATTGTTTTTGGTAGGGTAGGAGCGGTAAGGGATGCAAATCACAAGAACTATTCTTCTTTTTTTTTTTTTTTTTTTCTTTTGACAAATCTTATAATAGAACCACTATTTTAGCCTTATTAATAAGTCATATTATTTTAAATATTAATTTAAATTTTTTACCGATATAATCTAAATGGAAACAATTTAACATCGCATGCTGTTATTTTTTTTACGTGGATAATTTATTATCAAATCATTAAAAATTAATTTAACAATTAAAATAACAGGACTTATCGTTAAAGTTAAAATATCTACCTAATCATAATACCTCTTTTTGTTTGAGGATATTGCGTGAACTGTTTGGGCATTACAAAATTAATAAGGTGTTTGAAAGGAAGGTAAGAACCATTAGTTAAAATCACTTTTATTGTAACACGTAAAAGCTTTATGCTGTAGCTATTTTTTTAATTATTATTGTAGCATATGAAAGTTTTGTTTGAGGATATCACGTGAACTGTTTGGGCACTACAAAATTAATAAGGTGTTTGAAAGGGTGGTAGGAACCACTAGTTAAAATTACTTTTACTGTAGCATGTGAAAGCTTTATATTATAACTATTTTTTTAATAATTATTGTAGCATATAAAAATTTTATATTATTTGTAACCGAAAAAATGCTGGGATATATTAACCAGGCAAATAATTGATATTTGGGAAGGATGTCCTTCCCTGGGAAGCAAAATTATTTGATGTCAAATAATAATATACTAATGGTTGGAACAAGGTTGAGTTAGGCAAGGGAGAAGATGTACATGCATTCGTGCTCGACACGTGTCATCATCAAGTGGCTTAATTGAAAAGGAAGGATAAAAAGGTCGTTTTGGATGGTTCAGTTCACAACCAATTTTCTTGCAAAATTTTGCCCACCGCAACCTTGGCATTTTTTTTAAAGTTATTTTTTCCTTTAAAAAATCCTAATTGGTCAGCAATATTACACAATTAACCCTGAGAAATTTGGTTTATGTTGGTAAATGGAGTAATATAATAATACAAAACTGTTTTTTTCAGCTATTCTTTTCTTCCATAACATGGCGCCATGGTTGACCCACCTCTCAGCTCTTCCAAGCTTGAGGGGGTCAGTTGTCCATAATTTGGTTGTTCTTTTTATATTGGAGAAAATGTTTCACCGGTTCAAAAAGGTTGACAAATGACATGTATTGATGAGTCAAAGTTGTCTAATTATTCTACTAGTCTCTTATCCAATGGCTCGTGATGTTAGGATATTAAAATAAGCATAATAATTGGAAATGGGAATTAAAATATGAATATCAAAAGGAAATACAAGGATTAAGATGAAAGGGTATGTAGTATTATTGTACCTTAAGCGCAATGACGTCTCAAAATTCGTTAGAGTATGCCCTTTTTAAAAAATAAAATAAAACAAAAATGGCACCGCACAAAAAAAATTGTGATTTTTGCATGGCTAACATTTATAGGGTGTTTGATATGGTAGTTAAAACCATTAGTTAAAACTATCAATATTGTAGCATATGAGAGTTTTACACTGTTTTTAACTACATGTGAGAGTTTTATATTGTTTTTAACTGAAAAGTTGATTAAAACTAACTAATGTCAAATAAGCTATTGATCTTGGGTCAATGGAAAAACTTTCTTGAAATAACCACTCAGTGAAATGAGAAGTCATTATGATTATTTTATGTTATATATATATATATACTTACTTTGCAAGTGTAAATATATGTAAAAAGAATCAAAGGATTTCAGCCAGCAAGAGCTTAGCTATTATAATACACCTTTAAATAATCCCTATGCATATATATATATATATATATTGAATCTTTATGTGGGAGTATAATATTAATTAATTGAGATGCTTTGCATTCACATTGTTTCTTATATCAAGGTTGAATAATGCATGAACAGAGTCGAAATATTGCTCTGAGCTACATATTTTGCTATATGGTTAATTCGTGTCCTATTTAATTAGATGAACCAAAACTATAAGGACATGTATAAATATTTTCCAAATTCAATGGATTATGACATACAATCATAGTACCACTTAATACAGACATCGTTAATCCATCAATGTTTCACATTCAATTAAACCACACAAAGTACCTACAAAGGTGTCTTTGTCTAGCCATAGATTTTGCTCCCTGCTTTTCAAAGGTTTAAATAAATACTTTCAACATTTTCTTTTTCCTTTATTGTAAGGACCCACACCTTTACTTCGCATGATATTGTCAATTTGAAGACTAAGCCCTCATGGTTTTGGACTGCACAACCCACTCTTTTGGGTCTTTTTTGCCTCAAGGAAATTATGGTTGTCACAATCACCCCACTTTTGGGGGCCTAACGTCCTTGTTGGCCACACTTCTAGCTGCGTCAAAGCTCTGATCCCACACCTCTACTTGGCATAATGTTGTTCGTTTTAGGCCTAAGCCCTTACAGTTTTGTTCTTAAACTTCACCCCAGAAGGCCTCATACTATTAGGAGATGTCGTCATTATTTATGAACCACTACTTATGACCATTCCCTATATGGGACTATACAACTTACCTTTTTTTTACCCTATTCGCTTCAAGGGAATTATGGTTGTCATGGTTAGAATATAAGCAATTGTAGAAAGGAAATAGTTTTACCAAAGGAAAAGAATGAAAATCACTAGAGAGACCAATGACTTTCAAAACAAAATAAAACAATAATGGTGAAAACTTCCAAATTCAATTTGGACTAGGTCATCCACATTAACTATTGACAACATGTCTAATAAAAAATAATCGAGCATCCATGGAATTGGTCAGGTATATGGTACGTATAATTAAACCCCTCGCGAAGCAAGTTCGCAACAACCTCCTACTTATATTGTCTAAGGAAGATACTTTGTTGCAAGCTTGTCAAAAGACACTTTACTCAAATGTATAAACATGATACGCTCAGAGATCAAGGAAGGACAAGAAAATTTGTTAATATTCTTTTGCACCCTCCTATGAATACCCTTCATTTAGAGGAAAAGGAAGTTCAAACCTTTTGGCTCCCTTTAAACTCTCCCAGATAATCTTTGACAAGTATTGTAATATAAATTCGTAGTACCTTCAAATTAAACACCTTTACTCTTTGTTTAGTACAACAATATAGTATTTTTAACTATATACAGTTTAAATTATTAGTTTGAACTATTTTTTAAAAACATCTCATTAGTTTTATTTTATTTCCGCCACCGTACCGTAGACCCATTCGTGACTTAAGCATAGAAACCCCTTTTGTAATGGAAATTGATTTGCATCAACATTGTTGTCAAGATTCATTTTATTGGTCATAATGAATTCAAATCGAATGGGTTTGGAAAGTCCAAAATAGTTTTCACAAAAGCTAATATTTAATATTGCTATGGTAAAGGTACATCTTTTGTCCATTAACCAAAGTTATAAAATGACAATCATATGTGGGGTCCAAGTAACCGAACTTTATCTTCCTAAACAACTAGCAAATTGCTGATCATGTTGACAAAGTTATATGAATAGTCTACCCCAGCCAAAATATCGTGGCTAATGGCATTTATGTCATTCTAGTTCAAACCTGATTGGAATTTTATTTTGATTTGAAGGAACTAAAGTTACAGCCAACAAAAAGCTTGCACATTTTTTTTTGGGCCAAAATTAAATAAAAATCCTGATTTATTAATTTTTTATCTAATTTAGTGGCTGTTTGACTGAATGATGAGAACTATAGTTGTTACCATAAATTTAATTATAAACAGTATAAAACTTTCACATGTTACAATAATAATAAAAAAATTACTACAATATAAAACTTTCACAAGTTATAATAAAAATGGCTTGATTTGCTCATAACATATTTTCAAACACCCTTTATTTATTATTGTTATTTTTTTGGTTGTGTCGGAGGTAATACTTTAATGGCTGGGGCTTGACAACGCAGACAGCTTTCGTCTTTCTTTCAGGTTTTCAAAATTCTCTACTCAGACGTAAAGGCCTTGAGTGACCGACTCGTGTCGGTAATCTAAGCAGAATCTACCGGGAATCGTTCGTTAGGACAAACCATCTACTACAATTTCGAATCAGGAATTTTCAAAGTACCGGCACCGTCATGTCCCGTTTCGTGAAGGCTCATTCCCATTCGCTACACGCGGCAGAGGGTTGTTTTCATCGTGTTCTGGATTGGGTCGCCGGGCTTCCGCCGATGGCCTTTTGGAATAGTTCGTAACTGTCCAGTCAGATGATCGCTGCTGAATCAAGATCAAACTCTTCCTCATTAAAAACAGAATTCATGTCCCGCTCACAATCAACTGCGCGTGTACCCACCATCGCAATCATTGGCCCGTGTGTGTCACGCTTGTCAAGCGAAGGAACAACAAATTTTCGGCTTGAATTCGAAAGAGCAGGCATTGCGTGTGCACGAAGTGTTCATGTAAGCACACTCTATCACCGTCCATCATTCATAAATATCATCACTCACCTGAATAAACGGTTCAGATCTAACGTAGATATACTCACGTAGATTCAGCCGTAGAGAGAGAAAAATAAAAATAAAAATAGAAAACCGTAAATCATAAAGCCGGAGAGAGCCTGAGCGCTGGTTGGAAAGTTGGAAACCTCTCTCTTTCTTGATTATATATATTCAATATTTTATTTATTTATTTTATTTTCCCATTATTATCAATTTAAGGCCATAAGAGAATCAAACCGTTCTCTCTCTCTCTCTCTCTCTCTCTCTCATGCGTTTCTTCAAAAGCTAGCTCTTTTAGCTTCTTCTTCTCCTCTCAAAAATCCCACAGAGAGAGAGAAGGAAAAAGAGCGAGAGCGAGAAAGAAGAGAAAAAGAGACAAAATGCAATCTGGCTTCACCGGAGGCGGTTGTGGTCTTCCCGATTTCTACGCCACCACCGGCCGATCAATCGCCACCGCCATGAACAACAACCCTTCTCAGCCTCCTTACGGTACGCGACCCAACCTCCCAGGCCTCTTCCTCGACCCGGCCACCTCACGGATCGCTCGCCAGAACCCCGCCGCTACCATGACCGGAAAGCGGACCCTCGCCGAGTTCCAATCTCATCGGCAATATCTTCCAAACCAGCTGAACTACCTTCGCTCTGTCAAGCCCAGGGTTTACCAGCACTCTTCTCCGATATCGCCTCTTTCTCCGATTGAATTTTCGCCTACGATGTCGACGGCTCCATCTGAGACTCCTTATTCTTCGTCGTCGTCTCAACGGTTTGGTCTGCCTATCGTTCAGCAGCTCCGCCCTCAGCCTATTACTCCGGCGATGCAGGGAGCTCCGTACATGAACAGTGCTGTCCAGAACCGGATTCCGGCGGTGGATTCCGAGAAGAAAATGATAAACCATCGGCTTCAGGAGCTGGAGAAGCAGCTTCTCGATGATAACGATGAGGAGGAAGGCGACCCTGTCTCTGCGATTACGAACAACAGCAACAGCGAGTGGTCGGAGACGATACAGAATCTGATCAGCCCTAATCAGAGCCAGAAACCGGTTTCTCCGTCGCCGACTTCTTCGTCCTCGTCCTCGTCGTCGGTGGCTTCTCCAGCAACCACGACCTGCTTGAAGCAATCGCTGATGGAGGCTGCGTCGGCGATTTCGGAAGGGAAAACAGAGGCGGCATCGGAGATCCTCACGCGCCTGGGACAGGTGTCGAACCCTAGGCCGAATTCGGAGCAGAGAGTGCTCGAGTTCGTCACCTCGGCGCTGAAATCAAAAGTCAATCCGGTTGAGAACCCAACGCCTGAGCTTTTCTTGCCGGAGCATTCCGCGGCGGTCCAATCGCTCCACGATCTCTCGCCTTGCTTCGGCCTTGGCCTCATGGCGGCCAACCTCGCGATTCTCGAGGCGACATTAACGGAAGGCCAGCCAGCCTTCAAGAGCAGCAGCAACAAGGTTCACGTTGTGGATTTCGACATCGGTCAAGGCGGACAGTACGTGAGCCTCGTCCACGCGCTAGCCGCGCGTCATCAGAACGGCAAGCCTGCGGTGTTGAAGATCACCACCCTCGCCGAACCCAACTGCGGCGGACAGGAAAGGCTCAACGCAGTTGGCGAGAAGCTGAGGCAACTCGCTGAGAGGCTCGGGATTGTGCTGGAATTCAACGTGGTGAGTCGGAAGATCGGCGAGCTGAGTCGCGAATCGCTTGGGTGCGAGGCCGACGAGCCTCTGGCCGTGAATTTCGCCTTCAAGTTGTACAGGACGCCGGACGAGAGCGTGTCGACGGACAACCCACGCGACGAGCTACTCCGGCGCGTGAAGGCGATGGGGCCGCGCGTGGTGGTGCTCGTCGAGCAGGAGCTTAACACCAACACGGCGCCGTTCATGGCGCGCGTGAACGAGACGTGCACGTACTACGGCGCGCTGCTGGACTCGATGGAGTCGACCGTGGGGAGGGAGAACTCGGAGCGAGTCAAGGCGGTGGAGGAGGCGCTGGGTCGGAAACTCATCAACTCGGTCGCGTGCAACGGGAGGGCCCGGGTGGAGAGATGCGAGGTGTTTGGGAAGTGGAGGGCCCGGCTGGGAATGGCCGGGTTCGAGTTGAAACCGCTGAGTCAACACATCAAGATTCGGCTGAGTTCGGGCAACCGAGTCCACCCGGGTTTCACGGTTAAAGAAGAGAATGGGGGAGTTTCCTTTGGTTGGAAGGGTCGCACTCTGACCGTCGCATCTACTTGGCGTTAACCTCACTCATTTTTCCCTTCCTCTTTTTTTTTATTATTTTTTTCCTTTTCTTAATTTTAATGTTTCTTGCTTCAACTTTCTTACTAATGATATATTAATTGTTATAAAAGAAAGTATTATTGACGTTTTCCCGAAAGAATGGCAAAGGAAAAAAAGAAAATATCCCCACCAAACGGAAACAAATAAAAATCGGGTGTTTGGATTCCGAGAAAATTCTCGTGCACCTCGTTAATTATCATCAATCTTGGGCATACGAAAGGTAGCGTTTGGTATATTTTGCTGATTTGTCGTGCAAATTGAGGCTTGCATTGCATTGCCAAGTACTAACCATGGACGGGCTCCACTTCCAGATTATTATTATTATTATTATTTTCCTTTGTTGCCTTTGTTTGTGTTCATCGGGAAAAAATGTTTATTTACTCGGAAATTACGTGTCCAATTCCTAATGGGTCCCATTACAGCACTTTCTTTGCCCATTACTTGAATTTGGGATGGGTTGGAGGCTTCACGTGCGCATGTATGAAACTTGATTGAGCTTTTGGCCGAGCTTGATGAGTTTTAGCAAGTGGGATCTTCATTTGGTCATGAGATGCCTAAGCTATACATGTAACATAAAACCTTTCTCTTTTTTTTTTTTAATATCAATATCTTTTTTGCATTTGTGGTTGTGCTATAAACTTACACTTTTTTAATTGTGTTGATAGTTGCATAAAAATCTGTAAATAATTCAACAACTCCCACAAATGATTGTACTGTATTTTGTCCTTTTTTTATTATCCAATAAATAGAAATGGATGTATGTTTAGCTTGAAGAGATTTAAGCAAATTGCTTTTCACTTTCACCAAAATTAACGAGCAAAACATATATATAATTGCTTCTCTTTTCCCAGCTCAAGAATAATTGGTTGGTCTACTCATAAGAATAAAAGAAAAGAATATTCTTTGATTAATATGAACACATCAAACTTACTCTATTTTTTATTCGCTCCCCTGCGTTATCCTGGATTTCGCCTACTATCTTGGTGTAGGTTTGAACTCGTTGCTACCTCACGAACTTTGTCCTTTGACAATGCCTTTACATATTAATGAAATTGGAGATTCTTTTATGCTAAGAAAATCCCATCTCATGTAGCTTGACTTTGTACTTATATCCCTCAATCTAAGTCTATGAAGAAGCTAAAAAAGTCTTTTATAATCTCCACAAATCAGAGAAAGAATGTGCATCTCGAATTAATGTTTCAAAATAATACGCGGAACAATTATTTAAGTGGGATTTATGAAAATTTTCCATTACCAAGAATTGGAGAGATTTTTCCATCATGCCAACCAATCTATATAATATTAAGAAATGTGAGTCCTAATTTTATATTACTGAGAAAAATATAAAATAAAGTAAACAAAATTATACACGGTTTACAGTGATCTATCTTTAATGTGAAAATTATATCCATTTTCAACGTGACAAAATGTTCGCTATAATGACAAATGAGTTTGCAACAGATAATTACACACCATTAGACTCTTTGTATTTCTCCAATTTCTTTAACAACTTTAAAATACCTTAAAATCTTTGTTTCCCTTTATATATAAGAAAATTAGGTCAACGGGTTTGCATAGTTCTCTGTGTAGTAGTGCAAAAGTTAGACTCCACAATTTAACGAATAAAACCCTCCGTCATCATTTTCACCCATTGTCATGATTTAATCTTTCATTTTGTGATGTTGTTCTCTAAGGGAGCTTCATTTTACATCTTGCTTGTTCGATCGTGATATCACCCAAGAGCTCAATTATTTGAATGGTGGCATGTTTTATTTATACCTTACAGAAGTAGAAGTTGATAGGGATTGTGAAAATTAGTTTCTTAGAATTTGATCGTGACCATTTTACCCTCTTAACATTGTAGTAGGTTTTCTTTAAACATTGGTACACTTCAGATGTTTGTCTCTACGTTTAAGATATTGAATTGTCAAAATCATTTTCTTTATATGGCTCGTATGAATGAACGATACAAGATGTGCCTTTTTTTACGCCCTCCGGTATTCCTTCAATCACCGTCCACAATTGCATTAGGATAAAGTGTACCTCACGCTTGGCTCTGCATCGAGTACCTTTTTAACCTCTAAACAATATTCACATTTCTTCCAAATTTGGTCTCTCCATTTGAAATATATATAATACAAAATGAACAAAAAGATAGCACTCAAAGGAGAGCATATGAAAAACTATTCAGTGAAGCACAGTTTTAAGTCATTAGCTTTTTTTTTATTATTTTTTTTATATATATAGGGGAGAGGGAATACCACGTACTTTTGAGTGGGGCTAAACATGATTCGAACCCTGAACCTATGGTTGGGGTGGAGGGACTTATAACGAACTATGTTGCCCTTACTTGTCATATACTAGTTAAAGTCATTAGCTTTTTTATTATTAATTTCTGTTAAATTTTTATATTTTTTAACATGACAGGATTTTTGTATAATCTGACGTGTCTTATTAATAAGAAATATAAATATCTTCGTAACCTACTTGGCACAATTCTCCATATTTTGAAACTTAAGTCAATTCAGATTCGATGAGAACTATATTTTGGTAAATCCAATGAGGAATGTATTTGGAACAATGTAATTGTGCTTGAAATTTGGTCTTCTAAACTTCTGCTTACCACTAAATAATGCATTTTTTCGTCGCTTACAAATGGAATCTCATGCATGTTCAGTAAATTTAATAAGGAGAAAGAGACGTTAGGCTCTATCTCACTAAAAAAGTTCCTCCAATAATTAAATTGATTATATAAACATATCCTACCTTTTCTATTTCTTCCCTCCTTTTCCCCATAAACGCTTGCAATTATCTTTATTTAAAAGTAATGAAAGAGGGAAAAAAAAAAGGTAATGTTGCAAAATTCTATACTTCATCTAAAAATAGGATAATTTCGTGATAAAGTTAAAACAAAAGATAGGATAAGTCATTAGCCTATACATAACATTGAAATCATATCAATTTATAAATATACAGTAATTTGTCGAAATTCAATGTATTATGTTGATAGGGTAGTTTTTTTCATTTTTTACTACTACCAAAAAAAAATCCCCACGAAAGAATAAAGCCTTAAAGCTTGTTTAGTAAAGTTTATTTTAATTAACATTTTAGCTAAAAATAATATAAAGCTATTATATATTATAATTATGTAAAGCTTTTATATATTATAATGTTTATAGTTTTACCTGATAGTTTTAAATATTATATCAAACACTCTATTAGTATATGCTTGTCATAGGCGTAATAAACAATGTATCAATCTTTAACCAAGCATTGTTGTGCATGGAAAGAGATAGTGGGAGACAAATAGATGAGGACCTGCGCAACATGCATCTTGTATAAAGAAACATAAAGGCACATTAATACTTTCATTGCGAGAGCGTTTCCCATCAGGATGGGTACAGGTAAACAGTTATTGTTAGAGGGCCTTTTAGGCCTTTGGGACAAAAGGGAGAAGCCGAAAAAAAAAACAAATAGTGGTAATAATACGAGTGTATACAAGTAGGAAAAAAAGAACATAAATTACATTTATGAAAAGAATAAATAACATTTGAGAAAGTGCCCATTAATAAATGGGTGTAAGTGTGGAGCTGATTTGGATTACCCTCTTAAATGAGGTTATCAGAGCAGAATAAAT
>CAMOHE010059483.1:0-21126 GCA_946598075.1 Artocarpus hirsutus
CGTAATTCTATAGAGTTCGAGAGTGCAGCTCCAAGCTTTTAGTGGAGTAGCGTTGGAGTTGATAATTATGAAATGTATATCTGGGATATTGGGTTTCATAATTATCAAGAGCTTGAACTATATAGGTCTATTTGGTCCCCTTTGCTAGCTCACAAAATCCTGTAACGACACGACGTGCTTTTACAATAATTGGTGACTTATGTCAATTTATTAGATTGGTTGAAAATTTGGAAGAATCAAATAATTCATGTCTGTTTGTCGGTTGAATTAATTTTGTGAACAAAATTAATTCAAGATAAACTTGTTGAATTACTGGGGTCAGATAATTCTTGTCTGTTTATCAATTGATTTAATTTTGGATAAATTAAATCAAGATAAACTTGTAGAATTATTAGGAATCTATTTATTTTCTTAGAGATTATCTAGATAAAGTTGTTTTAATTAGATAACTTCTCTATTAGTTATGTGAATTAAAACTGAGGCTTTATCCTATAGAATCTTGGGTGGAAAATAAAAGATTCGTGTGATTTTTATTTTGGCATTTGGCCTGCTGATGGGGCAAGTTCGGCCTGCCTATGTGCGAATTAAAAATCGCGCGTTTTCACGCGTTTTTATGGGTATCTTATCCGATATAGACCCGAATTTGGTTCTATTTTCAATTTTTGAGACCTTATCTGATAAGGAATGACCCTAGACCCAACCTCTATAAATAGGGAGTGAGTCTAATGAGTTATTTAGATCAATAGAGAGATTAAGAGTGATACTCTACTGGTGAGAATCTGAAACTCCCTGAGAGCTCTTGTTCACAAATCACGAACACTAGCTTTGGGTTCTCTCAATTGGTTGGAAGGAGAGTCACCTTGAGGAAGGGCTGTACGTGTGAGCCCACACTCACTCCGATCGTGGATAGAGAATAGCAAAGAAGACCAGTTGGTTGAGGCTCTTCTGGAACGTTACTTCATTACACTGATTTCGGGAGCTTTCCGGCAAATACAAGGTCAGTAAGATCAGGTTAATTTATACATATAGCATGTCAAACTTGTGTTTTGGAAAATAATCTAATTTAGAATTTTTAGAATTCCGCTGCGTATTATTTTTCCAACAATATGTTCATGTAGATGTTAAGTATTAGACTGAAAAATTTGGTGATGATTTTATCAATATTTTATGTACTATGGAATTTTTATTGTAGCTAGGTTTTTAGGACTATTTTATCCATGAAATTGAGGGATTGTTATTGGATAAAGTTTTGAATGACTTAATGATTTTTATTTAGTGATGTGAAATTTTATGGTTATGTAATTATATGTTAATGACTTGTAATATGAATTTTGGGGTCATAGTAATTTTATTTAATTTATTGGAATATGAAAAATGTATGAAACTCACTGCCTGACACAATAAAAATTATTTTTGCCTCTGTCTTTCAATGCATGTATTGGATTATATAGAATTTATTTCAAGCTAATTTTTGGATATGTTATAATCCTTGGTGTCTACTATTTGTGATAATTTTTGTAGATTTTTCTATGGCATGAAAATGTGATAAATAGACCTAAGTTAAGGATTGCTCACTGTGTTACTATTGCTGGCAGATTTCATGTTGAATGTTCTATGACTAATTTTAAATATTAAATGGAATTTTTATGACTAATGAAAAATCGTGGTAATATGTATATATGTTAACTTTGGCCTTGCAAAATTTGGTGCTCTAATTATGTCTGTATGTTAAGTTATTAATTTTTTAATTCTTGAAGGTCAGAAATGTAATTGTGTTGATAGTTTTATTTAAATGTTTTAAAGTTAATGAAATATGTTGTAAATGTATGTTTTAAGAAATGAATGTGTATGTGATGTTATATGAAAATGGATGATAAGTTGTGGTGATTAATTCATTGAAAATAACTGTTAATTGCCATTTTATGAATGTATGACATGAACACAATGAGAAGTGAGCACATCGAGACCGTGGTGTCGTCACCTACAAGTTAAGGTTAAGTAAGCTTATTGAGGTAAGTACATTCTCACCTGCAATATGATGAGTTTTTGAAAAAGTATGTGTTTATGAAAAGTATGCGTTTATGAAAAGTTTGAAATCTATGTTCATGATTTTTTTATGATAATTTCTCATGATGATTTTTCATGAAGTATTATTATGAAGTTTTAAGGCATGAAAGTTTATGCATGTTTTGATGATAATGTTTTTCAAAGCATGAAAGTATAAGTACGTATATATGTATCACCTAAATAAGTGTTGTACACCCAATGAAATGTTAAGTTATGATATGATATGTTATGTGTCATGTTTGGTTTGGGATTAGCTACTCCTCTCCTCTCATGACAGTGCGCCTATGTTGATGTTAATGGTGCAACACTTAGGCCCTTAAGATAAAATGAATAAAGTTTTAATATGGACAATGTACTAAAAAATATGTTCCTATGAAAATGTGCCTAGTGCACTATTATGATGATGATAATGATGATGATGATGATGTTCATAGAATGTTTTAAGTTGTGAGATTTGCAAATGTACTTACTAAGCGTTTGCTTATTCAAGTTTACATCATGTTGCAGATAGGGGTAAGAGAACCATGGATTAGGAGGAGGACCAAGATGGGGATGTGAGCTAAGCAAGATGAATTGCAAACGGAAGACGCCAGGAAAGAAAGAAGTTTTAAAATTTTGGAACTATGTTTATTTTTATGTTTTTATCTTTGAGTTTGTTTATTGTTTCTGCACCTTGAAGTTTTAGAACTTGTTTAAAAAAATTTCTAATATTTTATTTTAATCGTTCGGCCTGTCGACTATTACTGGTCGGACTGTCGAAGAACTTTAATCGGCCTGCTGATCTTGTTAATTTTAAAACCCAGTTTTGCAAAGCCTCAGGCAGCTTGCCAAAGGTTGACCTTCGGACTGCCGGATAGCTTTGGCTTGCCGAAATCTAAAGTTCGACCTACTGAACTATGTATATGGATTTAAAAGATATTTTCAAAAGTTTATTCAATTTACTTTGATATTGATAAACTATTTAATGGGTGTTTTTGAGCAATATAAGTTATACATTAATGTATATATATAAATATTAAAAAAAATGCATGAATCCTAGGTTATGTTTTCGAATTACCTTTTTAATTAAATAGTTTATTTTATAAATAAAAACACTACGAAATGAAAGTAATGACATCTGTGATGTCCGTAAAGGGGGGCGTTACATGGCCTATCATAAACCGACGTGTGTCCCACTACTACAGTTACCTCCAATGCCATCACTCCACTTTGTTAGTTGGTTGGAAGCCATGACTCTCTTTGCTCCCTATATAAAGGGATACTATCTTCATTTGTGGAGATGAAAAATACAATATAAGAAACTCTATCAAATTTACTCCTCATTTTGCACCCTTGTAATCGATACTCTGAATTCATACAATAGTGAAGAACAGTGGACGCAGCTCTTTTAACAGAGTGAACCACTATAAATCTGCATGTGTGATATATTTTATTTCTCCTATGTTACCTTACTTCATATGATTTCAATTTGCTAGTTTATTTTCTGCAATTAAACTGACAAATGTGTTTTGAAGCTAACAAATCCAAAAAATGATTATTTGAGGGCCCAAATCTACTAAAAGGAACATATTAACTTGGATTAACACTTTTTATATTTGATTGTAAATCCAATGTCTACAAACATATATTTATATATATAGACCATAATCACAAAAATAATAATATAAAGGATGTAAAAGAAAAAATCTAAGTGAGGTATATTTGAAAGAAGAATTAGTATGTGAAATCGACAAATTAGAAGAAACAAAAATTTGATAATACATACTTGGAAATAAAAGATATATGATTGCAAGGAAAGAGCTAGTATGTATAAGGAAGAAAGAAAGAAAAACAAAAAGGAGATAGAAAAAATGAGAGAAATGACTAAATCCCAAGTACTACAAAATCATGCTTAAAACCCATCCTCAAAAAAGAGTTGATAGAAAGGATAGCAAGGAGGAACAAAGAAAGAAGGGGAAAAGAAAAGAAGAAGAAAAAGAAAAATAATAAATAAAGGTTGTAATGTATTATTCTTTTGGAGAATGTTGGACGGAATTCATTCTCCTTTATATATATGTAAAGGATAAATATACATATTTATAAAGTCCATGTCTGATGACATACAATTTTCAAGCCTATAAAAAATATTTGTGATAACACTTGCAAAAGACAAATTAATTACATGATAGGAACAAATTAGAATATAACAACCTGACCTCTCAACCGTTACGTAACTTTATTACTTGATTACTCGATTATATTTAATTGATTTCTCAAATTTCATAATTTTTGTTTCTAAAAAAATTACCCCTTTTAAACTTTAAAATACTTCATGATATATTTTTATTTTAAACTTTAATATATATATATATAGTGTGTTTGTTTTATGCATTTTTTGAACTCAATAGATTCAAATTTGAATTCGAGTATCAAGAATCCTTCGGATACGTATTTCCTCAAAATCTGAATCATTTGAGTATTAATGTAACACCCCGAAGTTAATTAAATGTCATTAGAATGCTAAATGGTGGATTAGTGTGCCATAATGAGTATTTTAAACTTAATTGGATTATTTTGTGAAAATTTAGTAACCTTGTGTTATTTTACTCTTTTAATAATTTTTAATTATTCAAAATTGTTTTTAATTGTTAATTTAAATTTTAATGAAACAATTTGATTTGGAAACAGTGTGTAGTTGCACACAGTCTTGTGCAACCACTTTGCTCTCTCTTCTTCTATTTATTTCATTTATTTCTCTCTCTTCCTCATTTTCTTTCTCGCTCTCTCTCTCCTCTCTCAGTTTCATTCTCTCTCTCAATCTCTCTCTCTAAAATTTTGAAAACAAATTTTGATTTCAAGCTTCGGGTTAGCAGATTGGAGGCTTGGGAACTCGATTGGACGATTTCAAACCCGTTTTAAAGCTTCGATTCGAGGTTAGTTTTTAAAATTCAAAAGTTTTTCTATTTTTCAAATTTTCTTGTATTTTGATATTTGAGCTCGTTTAAGCTTAGAAAAGCTTCAATCTAGGTTAGAGTAACTTAGAATAACTAGAATACAAGCTTTGTTTAAACAAAAATGGATTGAAATCAAGATTTTTTATTTTTCCTCTATTTTCTCTATTTTTGGATTTTTGTGAAAATCTTGCTTTAATCTTGTTTTGATGAGTTAAAAAGTGTTTAATAATGTCTATTTATCAATTTTGATCATTATCCATGCCTGAGAACTGAGAAAAACAGGTTGGATTGAAGATTTGGACTCGGGAGGCCGAGAACCCGTGCGTGAAAATTTCTAGAATTTCCCAGATCGACAGGCCGAACTTGATCTTCGATAGGCCAGAATCAAAGGGTCGGCAGGCCGAATTCATACCACCGGCAAGCTAAACTTGGAAAAGTTTGGTCGACCGGACTTGGTCTTCCGGCAGGCCGAATTGTGCAGTTCGACCGGTCGAACCAGGGGGACTAGCAGGCCGACCGAACATAACTCAAATTTTGTGATTTTTCATCTGTTTTCACTGTTTTGAACCCCGATTGAAATTTCAACTTTATAAAATGACTTTATAAACTTAAGTGGCATACTAGGATACCATAAGATGATTTAATATCATAGGATCTCTCAGATTAGATACTAATAGACCTAATTTGTATCTAAGGTTGTGTGTGGATCTGCGGAGCTAACGTATAATGGACTGGGATTACGGTGTGGGACACCGACACGGATATCAAGGTAGGACTTCTGCCCTTTTCTTTGGTAGCCCTATTTCAAAGTGATTTAAGCCAAAAATAGATTTTTATCAAATGTTATCGACGAATGATTGAGAAATGTTCATAATGAACTTCATAAAGAATGTAAATGACTATATTCGGTAAACAGAGATTTTAATAATTAAAGAAAGATATATGGGCATGATGCCATATCAGAGATTAGGTCGTATAGTGAACAACCTTAGGGGCAGGTCCCGAAACCCAACTGGGCCACTTCGGTGGTGAATAATTGGTTTGCCCGAGAGAATTAAAAAGGTACTTTTGACAAACTATTTTCAATGGAATTTTAGTAAATGAAAATATTTATTTGATTTATTTAATTATTTATTTGTTAAGAAAGTTCTATCAGGATATTTATCTGTTTATTTTGAAATATAGTCCTATTGAGCCTTTTGCTCACGTTTTTATTGTTTTAAAATCTTACCCCATAGGTGGATATCAGCTTAGGATTAGAGAAGAGTCCGCTGACCAGACTTACGGCCAGTAGAAGATTTGGGTAGGTTGTAGTATAATAAATCAAGGCATGTAAGATCTTAACTTATTCTTTTAATATGGACTGTAGTTGTATGGTGATATTGTCAGTACTACACGTGTGTGCACAATATGTGGGCCAGTGGGACCCATACTCGTTCCACCCCATATTTAAATATTTTTAATGTCCTTTTATTTGCTTAATTATTATGATGGTTTATTTTATTTCTATAATTTATTCTATTCGAACGATTTTAAAATTATCTCATTTTATTTACAAATCTAATTCTAAAACCCTGTTTTTAATTAAATCTTTATTTAATTAATCAAGCCACCATGTCACCTCCCGTACTTCGAGGCGTGATAGGATGGTATCAGAGCTCAAGTTTATGAACCTTGGGAATTGTGCACACATAGGTATGACAATGGAATACCACTGATAGTCCAAATTTTGTTTTTAGAAGTGAGAGAATGGCACCTAGACGTCGCTCGACAGCGGATGCCGAGTTCGGAAATGATGAGGGTTATGTTTGCTATATTTTGACAGATGGCAGCAAGGGCAAGACCAGATGATTTCAAGGCTAGTCATCGGCATACATACTTTAAGAAATTTTAGCATGTGTCAGTACCGACCTTTGATGGAACCGGGGACCCACAAGTGGTAGAATATTGGTTAGACTCGATCGTGAAACACATGGATACAGTTGGTGTGCCAGCGGAGTACCGCATGGAATTTGCAGCATATAAGTTTGAAGGTGGTGCTAATACCTGGTGGAAGCAAGCAAAGCGTCTGGAAAATAATGGTGACATTAGTTGGGACAGGTTTGAGGAGCTATTCTATGATAGGTACTTTTCACAGGGGTATAGGGACCAAAAGGGGGCAGAATTCTATAGGTTGCAGCAGGGCGACATGTCAGTTCAGGAATATGAGGCGAAGTTCAATGAATTGGCGAGGTTTGCTTCCTCAGCAGTGGCATCGGAGCGTGAGAGGTGTATTAAATTTCAAGAAGGACTTAAGGCTCCTATTCGACGATAGATAGTTGCCCTACGACTCCGGAACTTTGGAGAGCTTGTGTCATCAGCGATATTAGTGGAGAATGATTACGCACAGTATTGTGAGAATTGAGCTAAGGCATCAGGAGGACCATAGAGGAGCTGCAGGAGGAGTGTTAGCAGTTTACTGACTCTAGGAAAGAGCAAACAGGGTGGCATGAACAACGGCAGTAGCAGTTCATCCAACAGCAGGCGCAGCAACCCCTACAGCTTTCACTGTCATTATTGCCAGTAGCCAGGACACATCAAGAGGAATTGCCAGATCAGGAGTGCTCACCTAGGATTTTAGATTGGAGAAGGAGCTAGTCATCAGTCCTAACTTTAGACTCTACCTCAGCCACAACAGTATCCTCAGCTTCCATTCCATCAGTTCTCTCCTCAGCAAGTGTCACATCCAATGCAAGGACACCAACTACAGGATTTTCAGCATAACATTCCTCAGTATCGAGCACCGAGTATAGCTAGTGTCCAGTCGCCATCATCACAGTAGTATTGGCCAGTTAATCTGGGAACTAGTAATGTGGGTAGAGGAAAAGGAAAAGCTCCAGTGCAGGTTCATGTGATGACATCAGGGAGTTCAGATGCCCAGACCAATAGCGCAGTTGTCAATGGTACGATCATGGTTTCTCAGTCCTTAGTACATGTGTTGTTTGATACTGGTGCCACTTATTCTCTCATTTTGAGTTCATTTGTACATGCCTTGGGATTAGAGATAGAAGAGTTTGATGAACCCTTAGTTATAGTTTCACCCTTGGGGCGGGTATGTGTGAATAATATTTGTAAAGCTTGTAAAATAAAGATAGGAGATGAGATTTTGAAAAGCGATTTGATTGTAATCCCCATGAGAACCTATGATGTAATCTTAGGGATGGACTGGTTGTCCAGATATAGTGCAATAGTGCACTGCCAACTTAGGAAAGTGACCCTACTGTCTGATAGGGGGATGGTAATCACCTACCAGGGTGGTGGTGATCAGTTAATGAGTGAGCGTCGTGTTAGGGCATGCCTCGGAGGGTGGAAGAACGTAGTTTGTTATGATATCTTCATGGATTTGGAAGGAGAGCCTAGTGTTTCAAGAAGACATGCAGTAATTCTAGTGGTAGACAAATTTGAAGATGCTTTCCCCGATGAGCTACCAGGATTACCACCGCATCGGGAGATTGAGTTTGGTGTTGAATTATTTCTGGGGACAACACCTATTTCTATAGCACCTTATCGGATGGCGCCGGCAGAAATGAAAGAACTCAGGAAGCAACTTCAAGAGCTTGCTGATAAGGGATACATTTGGAATAGTACATCATCATGGGGAGCATCGGTTTTGTTTGCAAAGAAGCATGATGGAACTCTCAAGTTATGCATAGATTATCGGCAATTGAATTGAGTCACAGTGAAGAATAAGTATCCATTGCCCAGGATCGATGAGTTGTTTGATCAGTTAGGAGGTTCGCGGTACTTCTCAAAGATAGATTTGAGGTCAGGATATCATCAGCTTAGGATTAAGGAAGAGAACATTCCTAAGATAGCTTTCAGGACACGGTATGGACATCTCGAGTTTCTAGTGATGTCGTTTGGATTAACGAACACTCCAGCAGCTTTCGTGGATTTGATGAATAGGATATTCAGGCCCTACTTGGATCAGTTTGTGATCGTGTTCATAGACAACATCTTGGTTTATTCTAAGACTTGGGAGGAGCATGAGCAGCATTTCAAGATCGTGCTTCAGACTTTGTGAGAACATCAGTTATATGCCAAGAAGGAAAAGTGTGAGTTCTGGCTAACAGTGGTCAAATTTCTTGGTCATGTTATTTCCAAGCAAGGTATTTCTATGGATCCATCGAAGATAGAAGCCATAGTTGATTGGGAATGACCGAGGAAACTGGTAGAGATCCGTAGCTTCTTGGGACTTGTAGGATATTATAGGAAATTTGTGAAGGATTTCTCGATGATAGCAGCGTCGTTGACAAGATTGATTAGGAAGAATGTTAGGTTCGAGTGGACTGAAGAATGCGAGTTCGTCTTTCAAGAATTGAAGAATCGGTTGACTTCATTACTAGTGTTGATCATTCCCAACAGTGACGAACCGTATGAGGTTTATATAGATGCTTCAGGGCGTGGACTTGGATGCATATTGATGCAACAGGGATAAGTTGTGGCATATGGATTGAAACAGTTACCACTTCACGAGCAGAATTACCCTACTCATGATTTGGAGCTCACAGCGATGATTCATGTGTTGAAAATTTGGAGATGTTATTTGTTTGGGGCAACATTTCAAGTTTTCTCCGACCACAAGAGTTTAAAGTATTTGTTTACTCAAAGGGATTTGAATTTGAGGCAGCGAAGATGGATAGAATATATGGAAGATTATGATTTTACGTTGCAGTATCATCTCGAGAAAGCAAATGTAGTCGTAGATGTGCTCAGTCAAAAGTCTTTAGGGATATTGGCTTGTTTGGCTCTCGAGGATTGGAAAAGGGATGCGACGGTAAGTGAGTTCGGTCTACATTGTTGCGAGGACTACGATCGTATTTTGGTGTATCATATGGAGACGACCCTAGCTCTTGTTCAGATGGTGAAGTAGAATCAGTGGCAAGACCAGCATCTTCAGGGAATCTGGACGTAGATTTAGAACGGGGAGCAATTCGAAGAATGGAGGATACATGCGGATAGATCATTGTACTTCAAAAAGCGTTTGGCGGTTCCAGCTATCGCAGAAGTAAAGAAGGCCGTAATGGATGAAGCTCATAGGTCTTAGTTCGCCATTCATCCAGGGAGTACAAAGATGTATCGTGATCTAAAGAGGCAATATTGGTGGAGAGGCATGAAGAAGGAAGTTCAAGAATATGTGGCCAAATGCACGATTTGTCTTCAGGTGAAAGCCAAGCATCAGAAGCCAGCAGGTCAGCTTCAGTCACTTCCTATTCCAAGGTGGAAATGGGAGCACGTGACGATGGATTTTCTTACCAGATTGCCAAGGACGAAGCAATGGCACAATGCGATTTGGGTCATGGTCGATAGGCTAATGAAGTCAGCTCATTTCATTCCGTTTAGATCGACGTGTTCGAGGAGGATTCTTGGGGAGTTTTATATGCAGAACATAGTACGATTGCATGAAGTTTCTTTGTCCATCACATCAGATAGGGATACCAGATTTAATGCCAGGTACTAGAGGAGCTTTTAGGAAGCTATGGGCAAAGATTTGAAATTCAACATAGTGTTTCATCCTCAGATCGATGGGCAATCTGAGCGAGTCATTCAGATTCTCGAAGACATGTTACGTGCTTGTGCGTTAGATTTCGATGGGAACTGGAAAAAGTATCTGCATTTGGTGGAGTTTGCATACAACAATAGCTATCAATCGAGTATTGGTATGGCACCGTTCGAGGCACTGTATTGACGACCGTGTCGATCGCCAGTGTGTTGGGCTGAGCCAGAAGATAGGGTTATTCTTGGGCCAGATGAGGTTCGTGATAGCAATGAGAAAATCGTCGTGATTCGGGATCAATTGAGAGCAGCTCAGAGTCAATAGAAGAGCTATGCAAATAGAAGATGTCGACCTTTGGAATTTGAGGTTGGAGATTTTGTACTCTTGAAGGTATCACCTCACAAGGGCATTTCGCGATTCGGAGTAAAAAAAAAACTCGCGCCAAGATATATTGGACCATTCGTGGTTACTCAACGTGTTGGCATGATTGCTTATCGACTTAACCTTCCTCTGAAACTTTTGCATGTTCTTGGCGTATTTCATGTATCGATGCTTCGGAAGTATCCACTGAGCAGGATAAGATCATTTCATTTTAGGATATGTAGATTCAGGAAGACACGACATATGAAGAAGTGTCGATTCAGATCATCGACCGTAAAGTGATTGGCTTGCGCCGTCGTGAGATCTCGTTAGTTAAGGTCGTGTGGCAGCATCACGGGGTTGATGAAGCCACTTGAAAATTAGAATCGAGTATGCGGGAGTTGTATCTGCATTTCTTTTGTTTTTGAATCGATTTGTAAATTTCTAGGAAAAAATTTCTTCTAGGGGTGCAGAGTTGTAACACCACAAAGCTAATTAAATATCATTAGAATGCTAAATGGTGGATTAGTGTGCCAAAATGAGTATTTTAAACTTAATTTGATTATTTTGTGAAAATTTAGTAACCTTGTGTTATTTTACTCTTTTGATAATTTTTAATTATTCTAAATTGTTTTTAATTGTTAATTTAAATTTCAATGAAACAATTTTATTTGAAAACAGTGTGTAGTTACACACAGTCTTGTGCAACCACTTTTCTCTCTCTTCTTCTATTTATTTCATTTCTTTTTCTCTCTTCCTCATTTTCTTTCTCGCTCTCTCTGTCTGCTCTCACTCTCTCGGTTTCATTCTCTCTCTCAAAAATTTTGAAAACAAATTTCGATTTCAAGCTTTGGGTTAGGAGATTAGAGGCTTGAGAACTCGATTGGACGATTTCAAACCCGTTTTAAAGCTTCGATTCGATGTTAGTTTTTAAAATTCAAAAGTTTTCTATTTTTTAAATTTTCTTGTATTTTGATATTCGAGCTCGTTTAAGCTTAGAAAAGCTTTAATCTAGGTTAGAGTAACTTAGAATAACTAGAATACAAGCTTTGTTTAAACAAAAATGGATTGAAATCAAGATTTTTTATTTTTCCTCTATTTTCTCTATTTTTGGATTTTTGTGAAAATCTTGCTTAAATCTTGTTTTGATGAGTTAAAAAGTGTTTAATAATGTTTATTTATCAATTTTGATCATTATCCATGCCTGAAAACTGAGAAAAATAGGTTGGATTGAAGATTTGGACTCGGGAGGCCGAGAACCCGTGCGTGAAAATTTTTGGAATTTCCCAAATTTGTAGGCCAAACTTGATCTTCGGTAGGTCGGATTCAAAGGATCAATAGGCCGAATTCATACCACTGGCAGGCTGAACCTGGAAAGTTCGACCGACTGGACTTGGTCTTCCGGCAGGCCAAACTGTGGAGTTCGGTTGGGCGAACTAGAGGGACCGACAGGCCGACCGAACATAACTCAAATTTTGTGATTTTTCACTTGTTTTCACTGTTTTGAACCCCGATTGAAATTCCAACTTTATAAAATGATTTTATAAATGTAAGTGGCATACTAGGACACCACGAGATGATTTAATATCATAGGATATCTCAGATTAGATACTAATAGACCTAATTTGTATCTAAGGATGTGCACGGATCCGCAGAGCTAACATATAGCGGACTGAGATTACGGTGTGGGACACCAACACGGATATCGAGGTAGGACTTCTACCATTTTCTTTGGTAGCCCTATTTCAAAGTGATTTAAGCGAAAAATATATTTTTATCAAATGTTTTCGATGAATGATTGAGAAATGTTCATAATGAACTTCATAAAGAATGTAAATGACTATATTCGGTAAACAGAGATTTTAATAATTAAAGAAAGATATATGAGCATGATGCCATATCAGAGATCGGGTCGTGTAGTGAACGACCTTGGGGGCAGGTCCCGAAATCTAGCTGGACCACTTCGATGGTGAATAATTTGTTTGCCCGAGAGAATTAAAAAGGTACTTTTGACAAACTATTTTCAATGGAATTTTAGTAAATAAAAATATTTATTTGATTTATTTAATTATTTATTTATTAAGAAAGTTCTATCAGGATATTTATCTGTTTATTTTGAAATATTCTCCTACTGAGCCTTTCACTTACGTTTTTATTTTTTAAAATGTTACCCCATAGGTGGATATCAGCTTAGGATTGGAGAAGAGTCCGCTGACCGGACTTACGACCAGTAGAAGATTTGGGTAGGTTGTAGCACAATAAATCAAGGCATGTAAGATCTTAACTTATTCTTTTAATATGGACTGTAGTTGTGTGGTGATATTGTCAGTATTACATGTGTGTGCACAATATGTGGGCCAGCCCCATATTTAAATTTTTTAATGTCCTGTTATTTGCTTAATTATTATGATGGTTTATTTTATTTCTTTAATTTATTCTATTCGAACGATTTTAAAATTATCTCATTTTATTTACAAATCTAATTCTAAAACCCTGTTTTTAACTAAATCTTTATTTAATCAACTTAATCAAGCCACCACGTCACCTCCCATACTCTGGGGCGTGACAATTAAGAATCTAAGTTTTCAAAGTTCTCATCACCCCTTAAACTTTTGATACTCGGATATCTTTGCTACAGTAAAAACTAAAATTCTCTCTCCTATATTTGAGGAAAAAAATCATAACTTCTTCTTTAATATCTAATTGAGATGATTCTTTTTTCACTATGTTCTTAATGAATAGAGGAATAAATCAGGATCCATATTGCATATTTTTTAAAATCATTAACACTAAGATTTTATTAAATTTATTAATAAATCAAAAACTATCTTCACTATCTATCTAAACATAAATTTCAATTTTATTCCATACTCACATTAAAACTTAAATGCATGTCCAAACGTTAATTCCAATAACGATTCAAATCACTAACTCAAATCTTAATTCAAATCACACTAACTCAAATTAAATCACTAATTCAAATCTATTTATCAAACGGACCCTTAGATATTCCTTTATACTTAGTATAAACATAATGCATATAAAAATTTAGAGTCATATTAATAATGAGTTAAACAAAATCCTTTAACTTAAGAAATATATTCCTAAAAAAACTTTAAAACTTACAACACATAGTCTGCATAACTAATAATTTAATTTAGTAATTGCATGTGTGAGATGGCTATAAATTTAATTAAATCCTCTAACATCATATGTCTTAAAATTAGACTTAAACATAGTAAATCATTGAGTCTAGTTTAGTTAAAAATTCATTTTACTTATAATTGCTTGTAATAAAATATTATTATGAAATATGTCATAAGTTTCATAGAACCTTGTAACGCCCCGAAATTAATTGAATATTGTTAGTGTGTAAAATGGTGGATTAGTTTGCCATAATGAGTATATTAAACTTAATTTGATTATTTTGTGGAATTTCTAAATTAATGTAGTTTTTGATTATTTTAATGATTTTTAATCACTTTAAATTATTTTTGTTTGTTATTTTAAATTTTGAAACAAATCAATTTGACAAATACCAAATAAGTCCTATTTGAAATCAGTGTATTGCTGCACACGGTTTTATGCTGCTAACAGCCTCTCCCTCTCTTTATTTATTTCTCTCCTCTCTCTCTTTTCACTTAGCTCTCTTATTCTCCCTCTCACTCTCTCTCACTCGTCTCTCTCTCCTCTCTCTCTCTGCCTCTCTTTCCCTCTTAATTTCTCTTAAAATTTTTGAAACAAAAATCAAGCCCAAGCGTTGGGTTAGTGAATTAAAGGCTCGGGAATGCGATTTAGTAACTACAATTTAAAGCATCGATTCAAGGTTAATTTTTAAATTTCAAAACTTTTTCAATTTTTTAATTTTCTTAACATTTTAAAATCTAAGCTTATTTAAATTTAGAAAACCTTTGATCTAAGTTGAGAAACTTAGAATAACTAGAATCTAAGTTTTGTTTGATTAAAGATAGGTTTGAATCAAAATTTTCTACTTTTCTCTATTTTTCTTCAATTTTGGGATTTTTCAAAATCTTTATGCAAATCTTGTTTAAATTGGTTTCAGAGTGTTTTATAATGTTTTTCTATCACTTATAGATGTTTTCCGTGCCTGGGAACTAAGAAAAACAAGTTGAAATGAAGAATTGAGCTCGGAAGGCCAAGAACCCGTGTCTAAAAATTTTTGAAATTTTCCAGTTCGACAGGCCGAACTTCAACTTCGACAGGTCGAATTCATGAGTTTGGCAAGTCGGATTCATACGACCAGCAAGCCGAACCTGAAAATGTTTGGCCAATCGGACCAGTTCTGTCACTCCCCGAAGTACGGGAGGTGACGTGGTGGTTTAATTAAGTTAATTAAGTAAAGGTTTAATTAAAAAGAGGGTTTTAGATTTAAATTTATGATTAAAAGTGATGATTTTAAAATCATTTGAATGGAAGAAATTAAGGAAATGAAATGAATCATTATAATAATTAAGCAAATAATAAGAATACTAAAACAAATAAGTATGGGGTGGAACGCGTATGGGTCCCACTGGCCCACATATTGTGCACACACATGTGGTACTGACAATCATATGATACAACCACAGTCCAATATAAAAGAATAAGGCAAAATCTTACATGTCTTGAATTGTAATTTAACCTACCAAATCCTTCTACTGGTCGTGAGTCTGGTTGGCGGACTCTTCTCCAATCCTATGCTGATATCCACCTAGGGTTAAATTTTAAAACAAATAAAAATGTGAGCGAAAGGCTCAATAGGACTATATTTGAAAATTATTCCAATTCAAAAGAAATTTCGTAAATCAAGTAAACATATAGAAAACGAGCTGGAGTAATCAAGCAAATAAATAATTAAATGTGAAATTTAATAAAATATAATCTTCACAAAATAATTCAAACAAGTCAACCAGAAAGAATACCGTTTTCCTTCCCTGGGCAAACCATATGTAATTCACCACCATAGTGGCCCAGCTGGGTTTCGGGACCTGCCCCCAAGGTCGTTTACTACACAACCCGATCTCTGATATGGCATCATGCCCTCAAATATAAACATTTATATATATCTTTTTTATTAATAAAATCTCTTCTTTACCAGACATAATCATTTATTTTCATTTTGAAGTTCATTATGAACATTTCTCAAACAACCGTTTGTAAAGATATTTAGACAAAATCATTTCCCAATCAGTCATCGAAAACATTTGATAAAGTCCATTTTGTTTTTGGCTTAAATCATTTTGAAATAGGGCTACCAAAGAGAAGGGGTAGAAGTCCTACCTCAATATCCGTGTCGGTGTCCCACATCGTAATCCTGGTCCGCTATACGTTAGCTCCGTGGATCCACGCACAATCCTAAATGCATAGTAACTTAGTCCATTAGTATCTAACCCGAGGTATCCTATGATATTAAATCATCTCTTGATGTCCTAGTGTGCCATTTAGGTTTACAAAATCATTATATAAAGTTGAAATTTAAATCAGGTGAAAATCACAAAATTTTTCCTTGCTCGATCGGCCTGCCGAACTGCAAAGTTCGGCCTGCCAGAAGAACAGGTCTGGTCGGTCGAACATCTCTAGGTTCGGCCTGTCGGTCAGATGAATCCGGCCTGTTGATCCTTTGAATCTGACCTGCCGAACACGAAGTTCGGCCTGCCGATCTGGGAAATTCCAGAAATTTCCACGCATAGGTCTCGGCATTTCGAATTCCAAATCTTCAATCCAACATGTTTTCTCAATTCTCAGGCATGGGTAATGATCAAAATTGATAAATAAACATTATTGAACACTTTTTAGTGGTTTAAAACAAGTTTTAAACTAGATTTTCTCAAAAATCCAAAAATAGAGAAAATAGAGGAAAAATGAAAAATCTCGATTCCAATCCGTTTTTGATGAAATAAATCTTCAATCCTAGTTAATCTAAGTTACCCTAAGCTAGATCAAAGCTTTTCTAGACTTAGAAACTCTTAAATTTCAAAATGCAAGAAAATTTAAAAATGAAAAAGTTTAGAAATTTTGAAAACTAACCTTGAATCGAAGCTTGAATCGAGTTTGTGGTTGCTCAATCGCATTCTTGAGCCTTCAATCCACAATCCCGAAGCTTGAAAATGAATTTTGTTTCAAAAATTTTAGAAAGAAAAAGGGAGAGAGAGAGTAAATCAAGAGAGAGAGACGAGAGAGAGGTGAGCGTGAGAAAATGAGAGGAAGAGAGAGAGAGAGAGAGAGAGAGAAAATAATTAGAGGAAAAAGAAAAAGCAGTTGTACAAAACTGTGTACAATAATACACTGTTTTCAAAATTAAATTGCTTTATTGAAAATTAAATTAACAATTAAAAACAATTTAGAATAATTAAAAATCACTAAAAGAGTAAATTAACACAAAGTTTCTTAATTTTTACAAAATAATCAAATTAAGTTCGAAACACTCATCATGGCATACTAATTCACCATTTTACACTCTAATACCATTTAATCAACTTCGGGGTGTTACAACTCTCCACCCCTAAAAGAAATTTCGTCCTCGAAATTTACAAATCGACTCAAAAATGAAATAAATGCGGATACAACTCCTGCATACTCGATTCCAATTCCCAAGTGGCTTCATCAACCCCATGATGCTGCCACACGACCTTAATTAACGAGATCTCAAGACGACGCAAACTAATTACTTTACGATCGATGATCTGAATCGGCACTTCTTCATATGTCGTGTCTTCCTGAATCTGCACATCCTGAAACAAAATGATCTTATTCTGCTCAGGTGGACACTTTCGAAGCATCGATACGTGAAATACATCGTGAACATGCGAAAGTCCTAGAGGAAGGTTGAGTCGATATGCAACCACACCCACACGTTGAGTAATCTCGAACGGTCCAATATATCTTGGCGCGAGTTTTCCTTTTACTCCGAATCTCGAAATGCCTTTATGAGGAGATACTTTCAAAAGTATGAAATCTCCAATCTCAAATTCCAAAGGTCGTCGTCTTCTATCCGCATAGCTCTTCTGCCGACTCTGAGCTGCTCTCAATCGATCTCGAATCATGACAATCTTCTCGTAGCTATCATGAATCTCATTTGGCCCAAGAATAACCCTATCTTTCGGCTCGACCCAACATACTGGCGATCGACACAGTCGCCCATACAATGCCTCGAATGGTGCCATTCCAATACTCGATTGATAGCTATTGTTGTACGCGAATTCCACCAAATGCAAATATTTCTTCCAGTTTCCACCGAAGTCTAACGCACAAGCTCGTAGCATGCCTTTGAGAATCTAAATAACCAGCTCAAATTGCCCATCGGTCTGAGGATGAAATGCCATACTGAAATTCAAATCTGTACCCATAGCCTCCTGAAAACTCCTCCAATACCTAGCATTAAATCTAGTATCCCTATCTGATGTGATGGACAAAGGAACTCCATGCAATCGTACTATGTTCTATAGATACAATTCTCCAAGAATCCTCCTTAAACACATCGATCTAAACGAAATAAAATGAGCTGATTTTATTAACCTGTCGATCACAACCCAAATCGCATCGTGCCGTTGCTCCGTTCTCGGCAATTTGGTAAGAAAATCCATCGTCACGTGTTCCCATTTCCACCCTAGAATAGGAAGTGGTTGAAGCTGACCTGTTGGCTTCTGATGCTTGGCTTCACCTAAAGACAAATCGTGCATTTGGCCACGTATTCCTGAACGTCTTTCTTCATGCCTCTCCACCAGTACTGTCTCTTTAAATCACGATACATCTTTGTACTCCCTGGATGAATAGCGAATTGAGATCTATGAGCTTTGTCCATTATGGCTTTCTTCACTTCTGTGATAGTTGGAACCGCCAAACGCTTCCTAAAGTACAACGATCCATCTGCGTGTATCCTCCATTCTTTGAACTGCTCCCCGTTCTGAATTTGCGTCCAAATTCCCTAAAGATGCTGATCTTGCCATTGGTTCTGCTTCACCATCTGAACAAGAGCTGGAGCCACCTCCATGTGGTACATCGAAATACAATCCTAGTCCTTGCAATACTGTAGACCGAACTCACTCACTGTCGCACCTCTTTTCCAATCCTCAAGAGCCAAACATGCCAATATTCCTAAAGATTTCCGACTAAGCACATCCGCGACTACGTTCGCCTTCCCAAGATGATACTGCAATGCAAAATCATAATCTTCCATATATTCAATCCATCTTTGTTGCCTCAAATTCAAATCCCTTTGGGTGAACAGATACTTCAAACTCTTGTGGTCGGAGAAAACCTGAAATGTTGCCCCGAACAAATAACATCTTCAAATCTTCAATGCATAAATCACCGCTGTGAGCTCCAAATCGTGAGTGGGATAATTCGCTCGTGAGGTCGTAACTGTCTCGATCCATACGCTACCACACGTCCCTGTTGCATCAACACGCATCCAAGTCCACGTCCTGAAGCATCCGTATAAACCTCGTATGGCTCGTCACTGTTGGGAATAATCAACACTGGTGCTGAAGTCAATCGATTCTTCAATTCTTGAAAAGCGAACTTGCATTCTTCATTCCACTCGAATTTGACATTCTTCCTAATCAATCTTGTCAATGGCGCTGCTATCTTCGAGAAGTCTTTCACGAATTTCCTGTAATATCCTGCAAGTCCTAAAAAGCTGCGGATCTCTACCACATTCCTCAGTTGTTCCCAATCCACAATGGCTTCCACCTTCGACGGATCCACTGAGATACCCTGCTCAGAAATGACATGACCCAGAAATTTGACCTCTGTCAACCAAAACTCGCACTTTTCTTTCTTGGCATACAACTGATGTTCCCGCAGAGTCTGAAGCATGATCCTGAGATGCTGCTCATGCTCCTCCTAAGTCTTAGAATAAATCAAGATGTCATCAATGAACACGATCACAAACTGATCCAAATAAGGCCTGAATATCTTGTTCATCAAGTCCATGAAAGCTGCTGGAGCATTCGTTAATCCAAACGACATTACCAAAAACTCAAAACGTCCATACCGGGTCTTGAATGCTGTCTTAGGAATGTCCTCTTCCTTAATCCTGAGCTGATGATATCCTGACCTTAAGTCTATGTTTGAAAAGTACCGCGAGCCTCCCAACTGATCAAACAACTCATTGATCCTGGGCAATGGATACTTATTCTTCACTGTAACTCGATTCAACTACTGGTAATCTATGCACAACCTGAGAGTTCCATCATGCTTCTTAGCGAACAAGACTGGTGCTCCCCACGGTGATGTACTGTACTGAATGTATCCTTTATCAGCAAGTTCCTGAAGTTGCTTCTTGGGTTCTTTCATCTCTGCCGCCGCCATCCGGTAAGGTGCTATAGAAATCGGTGTTGTTCCCAAAAATAATTCGATACCAAATTCAATCTCCCGATGCGGTTGTAATCCTGGTAGCTCGTCGGGGAAGACATCCTCAAACTCATCTATTACTGGAATCACTGCACGTCTTCTCAAAACACTGGGCTCCTTTTCCAAATCCATGAAGATAGCATGACAAACTACGTTCTTTCGCCCTCCGAGACATGTCCTAACACGACGCCCACTCATCAACCGATCACCACCACCCTGGTAGGTGATTACCGTCCCCCTATCAGACACTAGGGTCACTTTTCTAAGTTGGTAGTCCACTACTGCACTGTATCTGGATAACCAATCTATTGCTAAGATTACATCATAGGTTCTCATGGGGATTACAATCAAATCACTTTTCAAAATCTCATCCCCGATCTTTATTTTACAAGCTTTACAAATATTGTTCACACACACCCGCCCCAAGGGTGAAGCTATAACTAAGGATTCATCAAACTCTTCTATTTCTAATCCCAAGGCATGTACAAAAGAGCTCGAAATGAGAGAATCACAAAATTTTTCCTTGCTCGGTCGGCCTGCCGGTTTCCCTGGTTCGGCCTGCCGAAAGAACAGGTCCGGTCGGCCGAACATCTCTAGGTTCGGCCTGCTAGTCGGATGAATCTGGCCTGCCGATCCTTTGAATCTGGCCTGTCGAACATGAAGTTCGGCCTGCCGATCTGGGAAATTCTAGAAATTTCCACGCACGGGTCTCGGCATTCCGAATTCCAAATCTTCAATCCAACATGTTTTTCTCAATTCTCAGGCATGGGTAATGATCAAAATTGATAAATAAACATTATTGAACACTTTTTAGTGGTTTAAAACAAGTTTTAAACTAGATTTTCTCAAAAATCCAAAAATAGAGAAAATAGAGGA
>CAMOHE010059483.1:21202-38289 GCA_946598075.1 Artocarpus hirsutus
TTTTTGATGAAATAAATCTTCAATCCTAGTTAATCTAAGTTACCCTAAGCTAGATCAAAGCTTTTCTAGACTTACAAACTCTTAAATTTCAAAATGCAAGAAAATTTGAAAAATTGAAAAAGTTTAGAAATTTTGAAAACTAACCTTAAATCGAAGCTTGAATCGAGTTTGTGGTTGCTCAATCGCGTTCCCGAGCCTTCAATCTACAATTTCGAAGCTTGAAAATGAATTTTGTTTCAAAAACTTTAGAAAGAAAAAGGGAGAGAGAGAGTAAACCGAGAGAGAGAGACAAGAGAGAGGAGAGAGAGGCGAGCGTGAGAAAATCAGAGGAAGAGAAAGAGAGAGAGAGAGAAAATAAATAGAGGAAAAAGAAAAAGCAGTTGTACAAAACTGTGTACAGCAATACACTGTTTTCAAAATCAAATTGCTTTATTGAAAATTAAATTAACAATTAAAAACAATTTAGAATAATTAAAAATCACTAAAAGAGTAAATTAACACAAAATTTCTTAATTTTTACAAAATAATCAAATTAAGTTCAAAACACTCATCATGGCACACTAATTCACCATTTTACACTCTAATACCATTTAATCAACTTCAGGGTGTTACAATCTTCCGGCAAGCCGAACTGCACAGTTCGGTCAGCCAAACCAGGGCGACCGACAAGCCGACTAGCTTGGTGGAATTTTGTAATTTTTTATCTGTTTTTGCTGTTTTGAACCCCGATCGAGATTTTAACCTTATAAAATGTTTTTATAAACTTAAATGGCACACTAGGACACCATTAGATAGTTTAGTAGGATAGGATATCTCAAGTAAGATACTGACAGACGCAGTTTATATATTTAAGGTTGTTCGTGGTTCCGTGGAGCTAACATGTGGTGGACTGGATTATGGTATGGGACACCAACACAAGTATCGAGGTAGGACTTCTACCCCTTTTCTTTGGTAACTTAGTTTTTAAAAAGATTTTGGCCTCAAAAGGATTTTTATCAAAATGTTTTCAACGAATGATTGAAAAGGGTTTTTAAATGACTTTTTTCCTAAACAGTAAACTGAGGTGACTTTCATAATAAACCCTATAATGAATGTAAATGAAATTATTTGGTAAAAAGGGAGATTTTTAATAATTATAGGAAAATACATATATATATATATATACATGCATGATGCCATATCAAATATTGGGTCGTATAGCGTGCGACCTTGGGGGCAAGTCCCGAAACCCAGCTGAGCCACTACAATGGTGTTACATATGTGGTTTGCCTAGGAAAAAGAAAATGTTATTCTTTTTGGTCAACTAGCAAACAATTTTGGTAAGATTAATTTTATTAAATTATTTTTATTTGTTTATTTAAGTCTATTTTCTAATTACTTCCTGTATTATAAAATTTTCCTTTCAAAATTAAATGTTTTAAAATTTATAGTCCTACTGAGCCTTTCGCTCATATTTTATTTGTTTTAAAACCTTTTCCCTCTAGGTCGATTTCAGCTTAGGTTTGAGGAGAAGTCTACAGACAGGACACACGGGCAGCAAAGGAATCAAGTAGGTTGTTTAAATTATAAAAATTAAGCCATGTAATTTTCTAACTCCCTCCTTATTTGGACTGTGGTTGTAATATAATATTGTCAGTACTATTTGTGTATACAAATGTAGGTCAGTGGGACCCATTCTTGTTTCTTCTTATCTCTTTATTGTTTTTCTTATTTGTTTAATTAACATAGTACTTGCTTTAATAAGATTTAAAATTATCGTAGTTTTTTATAATTAATTAATTTCTTAATTTTTATTTTTAATTAAATTTTCACTCAATTATCTTAAATAACCTACCACGTCACCTCTCGGACTTCAGAGTGTGACAAAATGGTATTAGAGCTCAAGGTTATGAACTTTGGGAATTGTGCACACATAGGTATGACATTGAAACACCACTGATAGTCCAAATTTTGTTTTCAGAAGTGAGAGAATGGCACTTAGACGTCGTTCGACAGCTGACGTCGAGTTTGAAAATGATGAGGGCATGGTCAGGGCCATGTTTACTGCATTCCGGTAGATGGTAGCATAGGCAAGACCAAAGGATTCTAAGGCTAGTCACCAGCATACATACTTTAAGGAATTTTGGCATGCATCTATTTTGACTTTTGATGAAAATGGGGACCTGTGAGTGGCTGAGTGTTGGTTGGATTCGATCATGAAACACCTTGATACTCTTGGCGTGCTAGTAGAATATCGTGTGGAATTTACAGCATATAAGTTCGAAGGTGGTGCCAATGCCTGGTGGATGCAGGCTAAATGCTTAGAAAATAATGGTAACATCAGTTGGGACAGGTTTGAGGAGTTGTTCTTCGACCGCTACTTTCCACAAGGATACAGAGACTAGAAGGCAGCTGAATTCTACGGGTTGTAGCAGGGTGACATGTCAGTTCGGGAGTACGAGGCGAAGTTCAATGAACTAGCTAGGTTTGCTCCATCTATAGTGGCATCGAAGAGTGAAAAGTGTATCAAATTCTAAGATGGACTTAAGGCTTTTATTCGACGACAGGTGGTTGCCCTACGACTCAAGAATTTCAGGGAGCTTGTGTTAGCAGCTATATCTATGGAAAATGACTATTTGCAATACTATGAGGATTGAGCCAAGACATCAAGAGGACCATAGAGGAGTGGTAGGAGGAGCACCAACAGTCGACTCACTCCAAGAAAGAACAAACAGGGTAACATGAAAGCAGTAGCAGCAGTTCATCAAGCAGCGGGCGTAGTAATCCCTATAGCTTTCACTACCATTATTGTCAGCAGTCGGGACACATCAAGAGGAACTGTTGGATCAAGAGTGCTCACCTAGGACTTCAAGTTGGAGGAGGAGCCAGTCGTCAGCCTCAGCCTTAGACTTTACCTCAGCCACAATAATTTCCTCAGCTTCAATTCCATAAGTTCTCTCCATAGCAACTACCATACCCAGCACAAGGATACCAACCATAGAATTTCCAATGCAATGCCCCTCAATATCGAGTGTCGAGTACAGCTAGTGTGCAGTCACCTCTATCGTAGTAGTATCGGCCAACTAACCCAGGACCTAGCAATGTTGGTAGAGGAAAAGGGAAAGCTCCATGTAGGTTCACACCATGACATCAGGCAGTTCGAATGCCCATACTAGCAATGCGGTTGTTGATGGTACGATTCTGGTTTCTCAGTCTTTAGCACACATATTATTTGATACTAGTGCCACTCATTCTCTCATTTCAAGCTCTTTTGTACATGCCTTGGGATTAGAGATAGAAGAGTTTGATGAACCCTTAGTTATAGCTTCACCTTTGGGGCGGGTGTGTGTGAAATGTATTTGTAAAGCTTGTAAAATAAAGATTGGGGATGAGATTTTGAAAAGTGATTTGATTGTAATCCCTATGAGTTCATACAATGTAATTCTAGGGATGGACTAGTTGTCCAGATACAATGCAGTTGTAGACTGTCAGCTTAGGAAAGTGACCCTAGTTCCGATAAGGGGACGACAATCACTTACTAGGGTGGTGGTGATCCCTGGTAAGTGATCGGCTAATGAGTGAGCATCTTGTAAAGACATGTCTTGGAGGGTACAAGAACTTAGCTTGCTATGCCTTCCTCATGAATCTAGAAGGAGAGCCTAGTGCCTCGAGAAGAAGCGTAGCAATCCCAATGGTAGACGAATTTGAAGATATTTTTCCCGACGAATTGCTAGGATTACCACCTCATCGGGAGATCGAATTTGGTATTTGGTTGCTTCCAAGAATAGCACCAATTTCTATAGCACCTAATTAAATAACACCAGTAGAAATGAAGGAATTAAGAAAGCAGCTTTAGGAGCTTGCTGATAAGGGATACATCTAGAATAGTACATCACCGTGGGGAGTTTTGGTTTTGTTCGCTAAGAAGCATGACGAAACTCTCAGGTTATGCATAGATTATCGACAATTGAATCAAGTCACTATGAAGAACAAGTATCCTCTGCCTAGGATCGATGAATTGTTCGATTAGTTGGGAGGTTTGCGGTATTTCTCAAAGATAGACTTGCATTTGGGATACCATCAGCTTAGGATCAAAGAAGAAGACATCCCCAAAACAACTTTTCAAGATCCGGTATGGACATTTTGAGTTTCTGGTAACACTGTTTGGACTAACAAATGCTCCGACAACCTTCATGGACTTAATGAATAGGGTATTCAGGCCCTATCTGGATCAATTTGTAATCATGTTCAGCGACGACATCTTAGTCTATTCTAAAATTTGGGAGGAACATAAACAATATCTTAGAATTGTGCTTCAGACCTGTGGGAACACCAGCTGTATGCTAAGAAGGAAAAGTATGAATTTTAGTTGACAGAAGTTAAGTTTTTGGGTCATGTCATCTCTGAGTACAGTATTTCAGTGGATCCATCTAAGGTTGAAGTCATAGTGGAATGGGAACGACCAAGGAATGTGGCAGAAGTTTGCACTTTTCTGGGACTTGTAGGGTACTACAGAGAGTTTGTAAAGGATTTCTCGAAGATAACAATGCCATTGACAAGATTGATCAGAAAGAATGTCAGGTTCAAGTGGGATGAAGAATGTGGGCTCACCTTGTAATGCCCCCCTTTACGGACGTCACAGATATTGTTACTTTCGTTTCATAATTTTTTTTTATATATAAGATAAACTATTTAATTAAAAACGTAATTCGAAAACATAACCCAAGATCCATGCATTTTTTTTATATATTTATATATATACATTAATGTATAACTTATATTGCTCAAAAACACCCATTAAATAGTTTATCAATAAAGTAAACTGAATAAACTTTTAAAAATATCATTAAAATCCATATACACAGGTCGGTTGGCTGAACTTTAGATTTCAGCAGACCGAAGCTGTCCGGCAGTCTGAAGGTCAACTTTTAGCAGGCCGCCCAAGGCTCTACAAAATGTGGTTTTAAAATCAATAAGATCGGTAGGCCGATACTTGGAAATCGACAGGCCGATTATAGTTCTTCAACAGTCTGACCAGTAACGATCGATAGGCTGAACAATTAAAAGAAAATATTAAAAATTAATTTTTTTAAACAAGTTCCAAAACTTCAAGGTGCGGAAACAATAAACAAACTCAAAGATAAAAACATAAAAATAAACATAGTTCCAAAATTTTAAAACTTCTTTCTTTCTTGGCGTCTTCCTTTCGCAATTCATCTTGCTTAGCTCACACGCCCGTCTTGGTCCTCCTCCTAATCTATGGTTCTTTTACCCTTACCTACAACATGATGTAAACTTGAATAAGCAATCGCTTAGTAAGTACATTTGTAATCTCACAACTTAAAACATTTTATGAAGATCATCATCATCATCATAGTGCACTAGGCACATTTTCATAGTAACATATCTTTCATTACATTGTCTATATTAAAACTTTATTCATTTTATCTTAAGGGTCCAAGTGTTGCACCATAACATCATCATCATAGGCACGCCGTCATGAGAGGAGAGGGGTAGCTAATCCCAAACCAAACATGACATCATATCATTTCACATCATAACTTAACATATCATTGGGTGCGCAACACTTATTTAGGTGATACATATATACATACTCATACTTTCATGCTTTGAAAAACATTATCATCAAAACATGCATAAACTTTCATGCCTTTAAAAACTTCATAATAATACTTCATGAAAACTCATCATGAGAAATCATCATAAACCATCATGAACATAGATTTCAAACTTTTCATAAAACTCATACTTTTCATAAAATCATACTTTTCGTAAACACAAACTTTTCATAAACACATCATTTTGCAAGTGAGAATGTACTTACCTCAATAAGCTTACTTAACCTTAACTTGTAGGTGACGATGCCACGGTCTCGATGTGCTCACTTTTCATTGTGTTCATGTCATACATTCATAAAATGGCAATTAACATTTATTTTCAATGAATTAATCACTAGAACTTATCATCCATTTTCATATAACATCACATACACATTTATTTCTTAAAACATACATTTACAACATATTTCTTTAACTTTAAAACATTTAAATAAAACTATCAACACAATTACATTTTTGACCTTCAAGAATTAAAAATTTAATAACTTAACATACACACATAATTAGAGCACCAAATTTTGCAAGAACAAAGTTAACATATATACATATTACCATGATTTTTCATTAGTCATAAAAATTCGATTTATTGTTTAAAATTAGTCAAAGAACATTCAACATGAAATCCGCCAGCAATAGTAACATAGTGAGCAATCCCTAACTTAGGTCTATTTATCACATTTTAATGCAATAGAAAAATCTACAAAAATTATCACAAATAGTAGACACCTAGGATTATAACATATCAAAATCAGCTTTAAATAAATTCTATATAATCCAATACATGCATTAAAAGACAGAGGCATAAATAATTTTCATTGTGTCAGGTAGTGAGTTTCATACATTTTTTATATTTCAATAAATTAAATAAATTTACTATGACCCCAAAATTCATATTACAAGTCATTAACATATAATTACAGAACTAAAAAATTTCACATCACCAAATAAAAATCATTAAGTCATTCAAACTTCATCTAATAACAATCTCTCAATTTCATGGATAAAATAGTCCCAAAAACCTAGTTACTATAAAAATTCCATAACACATAAAATATTAATAAAATCATCACCAAATTTTCCAATCTAATACTTAACATATATATAAACATATTCCCCAAATTTTGTGGAAAATAACCTTAATTTTCATAATGAACAAAAACGACATTTTTATACAACATAAACAAACAGCAATAATTTATTATGAGGTGTAGAGCATGATTATTTAATATCTTAGACTACATAATACCAAATGGCACAAAATTTGGAGCAACATCACTTAGCATATTCATAAAAATCATTTTAAAATTTCAGAGCAAACGGAAATTTGTAGGCAAAGATATAGGGGTCGGAACATAGAGACAATTCAACATTATTGTTTAGCATAAATCAGCAATGAGTGACAGAGAGAAGAAAATTCATAACTTTTCATAGAAAAATCCAATTACGGTGCAATTTTGAGGATTAACACATAACACATACCTGAATAACATATAAAAAATTTAGAGCAAAATGAAATTCCTAGACCAACATATTTCAATCGGATTGAGGAGAGAAATACAATTTTAGAAATACCAAAAAAAATGAGTTCTTACCTCGAAACGATTTCTCTTCAATCTTCTTTTGAATTCACCCAAAAATTTCAATATTTACTCAATTAATAACAGGGAATTTTGAGAGGGAGAAGAAGAAGAAACACGTAATGAAGGAATACATGAGAGAGAGGGAATTGAGAAGAGGTATTTCAGAAATTTTCTGACTTTGATTGAAGCATTCTTCATGTGGGGAAATGGAGGGAATTCAGGAAAAAGTCAAAGCTTCCAAGAATGGTTCAAGTTACCATATTTTGCCTTTGTAAAATGGGAAAACTTATCAATTACATTCAATCAATTCAAAGTCAAACATTAATTTCCTAAAATGAGGAAATTTATCCATAAATAAGTCAATCAATCAAAAATCATCATGAAATTATCCAATCATTGCAATCGTAAATTTTAGGTGATTTCAACTGATTGCTCATCAGCAATCTTCATCTTGCTGAATGCGTGAGGTTCGGCCTGCCGATTATATACCATTGGCCTGTCGTTCCAAGAGGGTCATTTCGACCTGTCGATCTGCCCTAACATATCAAAATTCATCAAAACATTAAATTATCACAAAATTATGATTAAACATATAACATTAATAATATAAACACTTGAGCATATCAATTCCACGTGACCGTCACCTGTCATAACACTTAAATAAAATGGTTAGCACCATAAATCATAACACATATCCTAAAATGATTACTTAACGTCGTTACTAAAATGACACAATCTGTTACACAAAAAATTGGCGGGTGTTACAATTCTCCCCACTTTATTAGAGTTTCATCCTCAAAACTCAAAATAAATGTGGATACTTTGTTCTCATATCATCTTCATGTTCCCATGTGGCTTCTTCTACTTGGTGACTTTGTCATAAAACCTTAACCAATGAGATTTCTTTGTTCCTCAGGGTCTTGGTTTTGCGATCCAGTATCTCTACTGGCTTTTCCTCATAGCTCAAGTCTTCTCGTATCTCGATCACTTAGGCTCGATCACGTGCGTAGGATCTAAGACATATTTCTTGAGCATTGAAACGTGAAATACATCGTGCATAGCTGACATTTCTGAAGGTAATCTCAGCTAATAAGCTACCTTGCCTATCCGCTTCACAATTTCATAAGGACCAATGAATCTTGGGCTCAACTTACCCTTCTTACCAAACCTCATTACTCCTTTCATTGGTGCAACTTTCAAAAACACTGATTCACCAACGATGAATTTTAAGGATCTTCTTCTTTTGTTAGCATAACTCTTTTGACGGCTTTGCACGGTCTCTATTTTTCTCCGTATCAACTTAATCATTTCGGAGGTTTCGTTGACAAAATTGGTCTTTTCAGCGTCAGTGCTTTCCATCAACTTCTTTTCACCAGCTTCGTGCCAACAAATAGGCAATCTACATTTTCGCCCATAAAGAGCCTCATAGGGTGCCATTCCAATTGTCGCCTGATAGCTGTTGTTGTAAGCGAACTCTGCTAACGGTAATACTTTACACCAACTGGTCTTGAAGTCGAGAGAACAAGCCCGAAGCATATCTTTTAAGATCAAGTTTGTCCTCTCAGTTTGGCCATCTGTCTGAGGATGAAAAGCTGTACTGAAATGTAACTTGGTCCCCATAGCAGTTTGTACACTTTTCCAGAACTTGGACGTGAACCTGCCATCACAGTTGAGATGATAGACTTAGGGATTCCTTGAAGTCATACAATCTCCTTGACATAGAGTTCCACTAATCGTTCCATAGAGTATGTGATTTTGATGGGAATGAAATGCACCGTCTTCGTCAGTCGATCCACAATTACCCAAATAGCATCATATCCATTCATAGTCCTAGGTAAATCGGTAATAAAATCCATTGCTATATCTTCCCATTTTTATTTCGGTATATGGATTGACTGCAAATCATTGCCCGGTCTCTAGTGTTCAGCTTTAACCTACTGACATGTCAAACATTTCTTCACATACCTGGCAACATCTCGCTTTATTCCAAACCACCAGAAGTTATCCCTTCGATCATTATACATCTTTGTTGCACCTGGATGAATTGAATAAGGAGTATCATGAATTTCTGCCAAAATTCTTTCCCTTAGGCCATCAACGTTGGGAACACATAAGCGGTCTTTGAGGTATAAAGTTCTGTCATCCACAATTCAAAACTCTTCACATTTGCCTTCTTTCATTTCCTGCTTAATCCTTGCAAGACTTACATCATCATCTTGCTTACTCTGAATCTCATTGTGTAGCGTTGGAGCAAGAGTGAGTGCTGATAACTGGCTTGTGACAAGTTCCAAACCGAAGTCCAGAATTTCCTTTCTTAGAGGCTGAGACATTGTTTGTAATGATAGTAGCTTAGCCGCTGTCTTCCTACTCAAAGCATCAGCCACTCGATTAGCCTTTCTAGGGTGATAAAGGATTTCACAATCATAATCCTTCACCAACTCTAGCCATCTTTGCTGTCTCATGTTCAGGTCCTTCTGAGTGAAGAAGTACTTCAAACTTTGATGATTGATGAAGATCTTGCATTGAACCCCATACAGGTAATGCCTCCATATTTTCAGCGTGAAAACGACTGCTGCCAACTCAAGATCATGAGTAGGATAGTTCTTCTCGTAATCCTTTAGTTGTCTCGATGCATAGGCAATCACTCTATCATTTTGCATTAAAACAGCACCAAGGCCCATCTTAGACGCAACACTGTAAATCACAAACCCGTCGTTTCCTTTCGGAATAGCCAATACCAGAGCTATCGTTAGCTTCTTCTTCAATTCTTGGAAACTTTTCTCACAAGCTTTGATCCATTCAAACTTCTTTCCCTTGTGAGTTAGATTTGTGAGTGGTGTTGAAATTTTGGAGAAGTCTTCACGAATCTCTGATAATACCCAGCTAGGCCTAAGAAGCTTCTGATCTCACTTGTATTTGTCGGTTGTTTCCAATTAAGAACAGCCTCTACTTTAGTAGGGTCTACCATGATTCCTTCCTTTGATATTACATGCCCTAAGAAGGACACTTTATTAAGCCAGAATTTGCACTTGGAGAATTTCGCATGTAGCTTGTGTCTCCTTAATGTCTCCAACACAATTCTTAGATGCTCCTCATGTTCTTCTTGACTCTTCAAATAAATAAGAATATCATCGATAAACACAACAATAAATTTATCGAGGAAATCCTTGAATACTCGATTCATCAGATCCATGAAGGCTACAGGTGCATTTGTTAGACCAAAAGGCATAACCACAAATTCGTAGTGACCATACCTCGATCTGAAGGTTGTTTTAGGAATGTCCCCTTCTTTAATTTTCAGCAGGTGATATCCCGACCGCAGGTCAATCTTTGAGAACACAGATGCACCCTTTAGTTGATCAAACAAGTCATCAATTCGAGGCAACGGGTACTTGTTCTTGATTGTCACCTTGTTCAGCTTTCTGTAGTCGATGCAAAGTCTCATAGTGCCATCCTTCTTCTTCACAAACAAGACTAGAGCTCCCCATGGTGAGTGATTTGGCCTAATGAAGCCTTTGTCATGTAGTTCCTTTAATTGCGTATGAAGCTCCTTTAACTCTGCTGGGGCCATTTTGTACGGTGCCTTCGAAATTGGGTCGGTGCCTGGAGCGAGCTCAATCTCGAATTTGATTTCTCTATCAAGAGGTAGGCTTGACAGATCATCTGGAAACACATCTAGAAATTCTCGTACTATTGCCATCTCTTCGATCCTTGTCTTTTCTTCTTGGGCTTTATCTACAATATTCGCCAAATAACCCATGTAGCCGCTAGCTAGTAACTTCCTTGCTTTCATAGCTAACAAAAACATACTAGGTTTCTTCCTAGACTCGCCAACATATACAAACTTCTGTTCACTTTCTGGTTGAAAAGTCACCTTTCATTTCCGACATTCAATGGAAGCATTATACTTGCTCAGAAAATCCATTCCAAGAATCATATCATAATTGTACATGTCGATCACTATGATGTCGACGGAAAGTTCCTTTTTAGCAATCTGTAAGGGTACAGTATGCAAATAGTGCGTAGATATCATCGCTTCCCCAGAGGGTAGTGTCGTAGTGAATTCCTGTCTCATAGGCTCTAAACAAAGCCCTAACTTCTTAGCAAACGATGAAGATACAAAAGAATGTGTGGCACCCATATCAAAGAGAACATATGCATTATTACATAAGCTTGTTATCTAACCTGTGACCACGTTTGAAGCCTCAGTAGCCACTTATTCTTTCGTCATGGCATAGATACGGGCATTTGTAGGTGGGGCTTCAAGTCTTCTTTGACTAATCAGTGGCCCTTCTAAGGAAGCTTTGCATCAGATGGAGCTGGACTAGAGGAGCTCTCTATGGCGCTTGAGCTTAGGCATTCATCTGTTTGGGGCAAATCTTGACAAAGAAACCTTCTTATCCACTGATAAAACTGTTGGATTTTGTGATTCAAATACGCAGCAAAAAATTAAAAATTAATTCCCACAAAACCCTTACAGGATCCATGCAATTCGATTAGATTGATAAGAAAGTCATAGAATCTTACCAGGATGACAAAAAAGGCAAGATTCTCGAAGGGAGAGAGCGGGTTCACTCCGGTGACACCCTAACTTGAGCTTTTAGTATTTGGGATCAGATTCAGACATTGTTACTTAGAGCAACGCCCCCTACAGGTATCCACACGAATAGACTCTCTCAAAAACTAATTGGTGTGCTAGCACCCTCTCTTTTGCGTTAAAAGACTCTCTCTAATTTTAGGATTTTAATGTTTTTCACCCTTTTAGAATGATAGAACACCTTCTTTCTTCTTTATACGGCTAAAAACCCTAAAGCATATATATATATATATCTGTTGACTTCGAGATAGAGTCAGATTGTAAATAGGGTAAATTGTAATTTGAATATGATTCAGATAATCTAGATAATGTCAGTAATTCAAATCTGATTTAGAAAATCTAGATAATGTCAATAATTTGAGTATGATTCAGATAATCTAAATAATGTCAGATTCAATGAACGTAGACATATCTAGTCCATCGAATCTGGACATTATCAGGTTCATTGAACCTAGACACAGTTAACCAAAAATTCGTTCTTGATTTGTTCTAAGTGTGCGACCCTGTAGGTTCACATAACGTTGGTAGTGGACTTATAATTCTATTTCTAGCCCACAAATCATAAGCGGCCTCTAGCAAGACATTATGATTACCCAAGTTATGTGAATGCCAATAATCTGACATAACCTAATCCACAATAAGTATTAAAGTCCTTTTTGTCACTAGATACCTTGATTAAACATAAGGCATGGTTTATGTCATCCTTATACTATTTAATCATATTATTTCTCAATCTTAAGTAGACTGATATTGATAACCCTTATCAATTCATTTCAGTATGGCCATGCATTTTACTTCAGTTTAACTTATCGAGGGGCCCATAGATATCTTTCTCATGATAAATGAGGGACAAATTCCTTCTTAATCACTCATATTCCTCACATGGTTCACTTTATATCCAACGACAATCTATTCCATCATCTTGTTAAAGATAATATTAGAATGTGTCAAAATATAGAACTTGTCATGTAGGAAACCATGATGATTTCAGGTCAGAGGACTAGGATAATACTATTGTGATGAGAATCACTTATGACAATTACCCATGTTGTATTCTCATAGCGGGTCGATCCAATACATCATTTCTCAAATATGTATCTATGAGTTGACTTAGTATCTCATACGCATGATTAGTAAAACATAATCATCAGTCAAACTTCATACTAGTCTTCATTCATTATTATCCTAATAATAATGATCGATTAAGGATAATTAAGAATATAATTCAATTTTCACCTAAGAGTTTTACTATCAAGTCACTTACTTGATGACCTTAGGCAGAATTAACTATTCATAAAATAATAATAATAATAATGAAAATGCCTCTTTATTAATAAAATGCAAATGTAATGAAGTCAATATGTGGTCATTACATAATTGGCCTAGGGCACATCACTAACAATCTCCCACTTGCACTAGGCCCAATCAATATTGTATCTAATACCCATTGATCTAGTATGACTCTCATGCTTAGGCTGTGGAAGAGACTTAGTGAGTGGATCAGCAACATTGTCATTTGTAGGTACCCTGCATATCTTCATGTCTCCTCTCTCACTAATTTCTCGAATGAGATGATAACGTCTGAGTATGTGTTTGGATCGTTGATGTGATCTAGGTTCCTTAGCTTGTGCTATGGCCCCATTATTATCACAATACAAGTCTACTGGATTTGATATACTAGGAACAACACCCAATCCAGTAATAAACTTTTTGATCCAAACTGCTTCCTTAGCTGCTTCTGAGGCGGCTATATACTCAGCTTCTGTTGTAGAATCAGCAACGGTGTCTTGCTTTGAACTTCTCCAGCTCACTGCACCTCCATTCAAACAGAACACATAACCTGACTGCGATCGAAAGTCATCCTTGTCGGACTGGAAGCTGGCATCTATGTAACCACTTACAACAAGCTCATCTTCCTTTCCTCCATACAGTAAGAATGCATCCTTAGTTCTTCTCAAATACTTAAGGATATTCTTGACTGCTGTCCAGTGACTTTCACCTGGATCTGATTGGTATCTGCTGGTCATGCTTAAGGCATATGAGACTTCAGGTCGAGTACATAACATTGCATACCTGATAGATCCAATTGTAGAAGCATATGGAATCTTATTCATGCGGTCTCGCTCATCTTGTGTCATTGGACACTGAGTCTAGCTGAGACTAATTCCATGTGACATGGGCAAGAATCCCCTCTTGGAATCTTGCATACTAAACCTATTCAATACCTTGTCAATGTATGTACTCTGACTTAGGCCAATAAGCCTCTGAGATCTATCCCGATAGATCTTGATGCCTAGAATATAGGCAGCTTCACCTAAGTCTTTCATTGATAAACAATTCCCTAAGCATAATTTAACATTTTGTAGAGTAGGGATATCGTTTCCAATGAGCAATATGTCATCAACATATAGCACTAGAAAGACTATTGCGCTCCCACTAACCTTCTTGTAAACACAAGGCTCATCTTCATTTTTAATGAAACCAAACTCTTTGATTGCTTCATCAAAAAGAAGATTCCAACTCCGAGATGCTTGCTTCAATCCATAAATGGATCTTTGAAGCTTGCAAACCTTTCCAGAATTCTCAAGGCTAACAAAACCCTCGGGTTGTGTCATATACACATCCTCAAGTAGGTTTCCATTAAGAAACGCTATTTTGACATCCATTTGCCAAATCTCATAATCATAGTATGCAGCTATAGCGAGGAGAATCCGAATGGATTTAAGCATAGCAACTGGTGAAAAAGTTTCATCATAGTCTATACCATGTGTTTGCTTGAAACCTTTTGCAACGAGTCTTGCTTTAAAGGTATGCACATTACCATCCATGTCTGTTTTCTTTTTGAAAACCCACTTACACCTAATAGTTTTTAAACCATTAGGCGGATCAATCAAGGTCCATACTTGATTATCATACATGGATTGCATCTCTGACTTCATGGCTTCTAGCCATTTATCACAATCAAGGTTATTTATGGCCTCTTGGTAGGATGTGGGCTCATTTTGATCCACAATCATCACATCATTATTATCAGTTAAGAGAAATCCATATCTCTTAGGGCTCTGATGTGTCCTACTAGACCTCCTCGGGCCTTGTGCTACTTGTTTAGGCTCAACAACTACTTGTTGATCAAGTTGAGATTCCACAGGTGGTTCAATGCTATTTTGTGGTTCTTGAATTTCTTCAAGTTGAACTTTACTCCCACTGGTTTCTTTAGAAATGAATTCCCTCTCTAAAAAGACACCATTCCGAGCAACAAACACTTTGTTCTCAGAAGCATTGTAGAAGTAATATCCTTTAGTTTCTTTAGGATATCCCATAAAAAGGCATTTGTCTGATTTAGGTGTCAATTTATCTGCAATTTCATGCTTCACAGAAGCCTTACATCCCCAAATCTTAGGAAAAGACAAACTGGGCGACTTCCCAGTCCACATCTTATATGGTGTCTTTTGAACCGCCTTTGATGGAACTCTGTTCAATATGAATGCAGCAGTTTCCAGAGCATATCCCCAAAAGTTCAATTTCTCCGTTCAGACACACCATTCCATTGTGGTGTTCCTGGTGGAGTTAATTGTGAGACTATCCCACAATCTCTAAGATGATCAATGAATTCTTGGTTTAAGTATTCACCACCTCGATCTGATCAAAGTGCTTTAATACTTTTACCAAGTTGATTTTGCACTTCATTTTTGAAAATTTTGAACTTTTCAAAAGATTTAGACTTTTGTTTCATTAGATAGACATAACCATATCTACTAAAATCATTTGTGAAAGTAATGAAGTACTGAAAACCTCCTCTAGCTGCAAAACTTAATGGTCCACATACATCAGAATGTACAAGGCCCAATAAGTCATTAACCCTTTCACTATGTCCAGTAAAAGGTGTCTTAGTCATTTTGCCTAATAAACAAGACTCACATACTTCAAATGATTCAAAATCAAATGAATTCAAAAGCCCATGTTTATGGAGTTTTGAACTGCGTTTCTCATTTATATGGCCCAAACGACAGTGCCAAAGATAGGTAGGGTTTGAATCTTTAGATTTAAACTTCTTTATATTTACATTATAGATGGACTTTTCATTTGTATTTTTAATGTTTAGAACATAAAGACCATTTGTTCGTGGAGCATATCCATAGAAAATGTTATCTCGATAAATAGAGCATCTATTATTCTTAATAATAAACTCAAAATTTTTCTTGTCCAAACAAGAAACAGAAATAATATTCCTACTCATAGTAGGTGCATAATAACAATTTTCTAAACTTAAAACAAGTCCACTAGGCAAAGTCAACTCATATGTTCCTACAGCTAAAGCAGCAACTCTTGCTCCATTTCCAACTCGTAGGTTCACTATGCCTTTAGCCAAGGTTCTACTCCTCTTAAGACCTACACATTTATACAAATGTGAGATCCAGATCCAGTATCTAATACCTAGGAATCAGAAGTAGACAAATTGACTTCTATAACATAAATACCAGAAGGAGTAGTCACACTACTTTTCTTATTCTTCAGATCATCCAAATAGAGCTTACAGTTTCTTTTCCAATGACCAGGCTTATTGCAGAAAAAGTATACTCCTTCCTTTGGTGGTTTAGCCTTAGGTTTAGGATTGGGCTTTGGCTTCTTAAAGTCCTTGGAAGCCTTATTCTTGCTGTTACCCTTTCCTTTCCTTTTCATACCTTTCCCTTTATTAACCATCAGAACATCTTTGGTATTCTTGATGTTCTGTTCAGCAGTCTTAAGCATCCCATGCAACTCAGAAACAGTTTTCTCCATATTATGCATGTTGTAGTTCATAACAAACCCATCATATGCATCTGGCAAAGATTGCAGAACAATGTCAACAGCCAACTCTTGGTTAATCTCAAGACCAAGTTTCTGCATATGATCAAGATGACCCTTCATCTTCAGAACATGAGGACTCGCTAAACTGCCAGTAGTCAACTTGCATGAGAGTAATGCCTTTAAGGTGGCAAACCTCTCAATTCTAGCTTTCTCTTGGAACATTTCCTTGAGATGACCTATCATGGTATAAGCCTCCATTTCCATCAGTTGCTTCTGAAGCTCTAATTCCATGCTTCCAAGCATGAGGCAAGTGACATCAACAGAGTCATTGAGATGCTTACTATGAGCATCATTTTGAGCTTTAGGAGCATTAGTAGCTGGTTCATTAGGGATAGGTTGATCAAGGACATATTCTTTCCTCTCTTGCTTAAGAACAATTCTCAAGTTTCTATACCAGTCAAGGAAGTTAGTCCCATTGAGCTTATCCTTCTCAAGGATCATTCG
>CAMOHE010059492.1:6916-19326 GCA_946598075.1 Artocarpus hirsutus
CTCATAAGATGCTTTTGGCGTACCAAATACTTTTAAAGTACTAAACCCCTGCTCACGGGGCCATGGTAATGGATTTTCATCAACATTTTTCTAAATTGAAATATTTTTTTGGTAGATTTTGTTTTTCTTGAGAGAAGAAAAGATATTATTATGAATTTCATTAATGTCTTAGCTTATATATTCTGCCGACACAATATCTCCTAGGGAATCAAAACAAAATTAGCAGCATGCTCGAGTGTGGCAGGCTTTAAAAAGAAAGAGGCAAAAGAATGTGGTATTACTGTTTTCTGCATATAATTCGCATGCTTCTACTTTCCATGCCTGGATTGTTGAAAAAGCTTTTGGCTATGCTGTTAAAGGATTAAGTTAATTGCATTATGCCTAAATTACCAAGGACTTTGCAGTTGCTTTGAGGACTTGTTACTTTTTATTTTTTTGCCTTTGCTTTTGCTTTACTCTTGTTTATGGACCAAAAAAAGTTTGCAAACTAGTAGGGGTCAAGTGAAAAATACCACTTTGTGATATTACTTTTTAATCTTATCGTTTTTATAGGAAAGTTTGAAACAAATGCACTTTCAGTGAATATAAAGACACTATTTTCCTCAAGTATTATTGGTAAGGATTAGACAAATATGTTATCCAAGGATATTTTGACAAATATATTTTGACATTTTTTAACTAGAAAAAATGGTATAAACTAAGGGAAAAAAAAACAATATAACGCAAAAGTGGCTCAAAAAAATATACACCACCTAATTTACTCCTAATAGGGTGTTTGAAAAATTGGTTCAAAATTAATAGTTTGAACTCAAATAGTATAAAACTCTCATGTACTACAATATAAAAGAAAAAATATGTTTAAAACCATTTTCGTATTTTTAGTCTTGCAATATTTAGAACAATATTTTGGTACCATATAGTGTTTGAAGTTTGAACCTTTGTTCAAACACTGTTTAAAACATTCTTTCTAACACATGCTACAGTATATATACAGTGTATATAGTAGTATTTGTTGTGATCATGGAGCACTTAAAACATTCTTCTCGTTTTTTATTTTTTAATATTAATTATGAACTTTGAGCAACGTTTTTTAATCTCAAGTTACTTTATGACCAAAAAAAAAAAGATAAAAATTATTGTTGTTTTTAAATTGCAAGAAAATGTTTTCAAAGTCAAAAGGACGCAAGTTGTTCGCACGGCTAATTTATGCAAAACGACAAATCATTATGTGTTTTTTTTTTTTTTTTTTGACAGTTTTTTAATAAGAAACGACTAAAAGACAAGCATTTGCTCTTAAAAAAGCGAGAAGTCTTTGCCGTTTCATAACAAACGACATCAATACTATAAATCGACCCAATAATGTTTATCAGCCAGACTTTTATCTTTTTTCTTTCCCTTTTTTTATCCATAAATGGATTCTTTGGAGACTAACGAAGAACATACATTTATTCTTCTTAATGAGATGGTGAGCTTTCAAGAATATGAGTGACTAACAAGTTATAAAACCCGATAAAAAGGGCATGTCGTTTCAAGTAAATTACCAGTTTTCTAGGAGGTTATATATACACACACATATAACGCGATAATCAATCTTTGTCCTTTTAAATGTAAACTCTACGTATTAACAAAAAAAATTTATAAACCCTACCTCACTTTACCTATGTGTTTGACTTGTGGCAAGACATCCAAATCTTTCATAATTGAAGGATGCCAAATTTTAATCAATATAATTTCTTTGTTTGTGTCTAGGTTTGAACCACAAGTGTGAATTTAATTCATGTTTTATTACAATGATATCTCTTATAAAAATTTAAATTTCTATCAAGTTTATTTAGGATTTTTAGTATATATGGTTTTTAAAATGTTCGTAGATTTTTATTCTTGAAATTATTTCTTGGCAACTTAGCTTGAACTGAAAAGCTTTTAGTTTGAACTTGTTTTAGTACATTGTTTTATTTCATTTATTTTGAATCATTACAAAGTTTTAAGTTGGAACCATTGATCCAAATGTTTGCCTAGTCTTTGAATTTTGAAAACAGTAGATTAATTCAATTCATCGATGGTCATTATATTTTTTAAAAAAATAGAAAAGATGATTTGTTATTTTTGTTAAGGTATGATTTGATCAGGCCTAAATCATGAAGTGAAGGCCCAGTTAGTAAGCCTGTTATTTGTTTCGAACGAATCGAGCCCGTAAAAAATGCTCAATTGAGCCCAACAGCAATGTCAAGTCACAGTAACTGTTTGAAGGACTCTCCCAACTGGAGGATTTGATGTGTTCGATGTAGGATATATGGCTCGTTTGGTTCGACGAGAAATGCTTTGTTCGATTTGCCCTACATAAGGGTTATTCGGAGTCAGTTGTTGAGAGTATTAATTTTCAATTCGTTGGAATCGACATGTTGGAGTTGAGCTCGATAATTACAGGGGAAGATCTACAAACTCTCGTAGCAAAACGTGGAATCATGGCTCGAAACTCGCGCCCAATAAAAAGTTGACATGTGTCCTATTATCTTAAGCATTATTAATGCCTACTTTTTCCATCAGTTGAAGACCACGATCTCATGAAGGATCCTTGTAAATTAAGGTCAAACAGGACATTTAAGGACATCATTAGACTTACTATCTAGACTTACTTACAAGCCCGAAATACTGTTGCAAATACTCTCCAGAGAAATTCCCTTTCATTCTTACTTTTTTGTTCACAATAACTTAAAATTCCTATATTTGTATTGGATTTTACCATATAGTAGAAAAAAATAGTAGATGTAGCTCTATTAACAAAGTGAACCTCTAAATCTTGCATGTGGTATTTTTATTTTGCACAATAATTTTTTTCTTATTTGCTTTTTCGTTTTGATTTTGTTATAAACAATGATCTTATCCTATTTATATAGTTTGTTAGAACCTAATAACAGTGGTTTAAGGGCCTAATAGTTTTCGATTAATTAAAAAGTCACTTTTTTTAATCTAATTTGATTTAATTGTAAATCCAACTTCTATAGTTTTGTTCCCTAATCTTTTCATAATTTGGCACTTTAGTAGTTAAAAAAATTATTTTGTGTAATATAGTCTTTCAATTAGTAATAGAATTGCCTACCATTTAACTTCAGTTAATAATTAAATGGGATTCTTTTTCTTTTTTAAATAACTATTAGAGTTATCCTTTTAAAAAACAGGAAAGAATAAATTGCTAATAAAAAAATAAGACGTGGTCTAGTGGGCTCGTTCCGTGGCTCTGCTAAGGTTTCTCTCTAGGAGAATTTTCTCGTCTATTTTCTTAGTCTTACTTTAGTGGTTTCTTGTGTTCTCTCAATTGGGTTTTCCTGCAATGGATGACGTGATTCATCAATGGAATTCTTTGGTTAGTAGGGAGGAGGAACAATAAGTTGTTGCTATTACAGATGATGTTTTGGAAGAAACGTCTGATAAGATGATGTGGAGCTTGCCAGGGAAGGTTTCAACAAAGAATCCGTTTCATAAAATCTTTTTTCGCTTTGCTGTGATTTGAATGTGGAAGTTGACTAGGAATTTATCGATTCGAGAATTACTAAATGATGTATTCATATTTTTATTTGAAAAAGAGAATGAAAGGAAACAAATTCTAGATATGGAGCCGTAGATTTTCGACAATTTGCTAATCATTCTGAAATAAGGCAACAAGGACGATGTTGCTCGATGGAACGACTGGTCGTTAACACCATTTTGGGTTCAGGCCTTTAACTTGCCATTGAAGGGCATCGTTGAAAAAGTAGTCGCAGGAATTCATAGAAAACCGATAGTATGGTCTAGGCATAATTGAAATATGAAAGGATTCTTAATTTTTGTTTTCACTACGGGTGCATTGGCCATATGGTCAAGGAATGTCTTGAATTAGGGGCCGAAGAGGCTCTATCTTAAAATTCCCTGCTGTATGGGAGTCGGCTGAGGGCTCCAATGTTCATGGGGTTCACTTCAAGCAATAGAAAGCATCTCGATGGTTTGTGTAGACGGTTAGAGTTTGGTAACCTAAATTCAGTCTAGTCCGACAAAAAAGTTCTCGGTGCAACAATTGTGGTAAAAAATAAATGTGGGATATTTTATGAGATCTATAGTGATAGCGAAGTAATCGGCCTGATAGGCCCAATCCCGTAGCCTACAATTGATCTCGTCGGTGGTGCAGGAGCTCTGCCCCCATGGTACGAACCTTTTGTATTTTTTGGGCTGTTTAGTTTACGTTTTTTAGGCTCATAAGGTTTTATTTATGCCTATGTATATGACTTATTGTGTTAAGGTTTTATTATTATCGAATTTTAGCCTCCCTAAATGCCTTCATCTTATAATCTTCACGAGTTTAATAATTTTCTTATCTTTTGCCTATGGTTTTTTCCTTCTTGAGTTTCCACGTAAATCTTTGTGTGTTTTTGTTTTTTGTTTTTATTGCATTATTTTTGTAACATAGACAAGGTGGTGGTGGAGAATGAAAACCATAGGAGCGGTTTGGGTAGTTTTCCTCCTTCGCATGTTATTCAAAGCGAGCGGGAAGGGTCAAATTTGAATCTACACGTAATTGGGTAAGAGAATAACATGGGTGGCAATGTGGCGCTGATCAGTCACAAGGTTTCAGTGTTTTTAGAAACTAACTAGGTGTTACAAGTGCTAAATTATTTTTGGATGAAGCATGTGCCGGTCAGGGGGTTTCTTTAAAAAAGAAGAGACCTTCACGTAAACAAATCCATGCATGTAATGTGATGAAGTCTTCTATGTTAAACAAAGATGGGGGGAGGCTAAAGCAGGTCAAGAAGATTCACTCTTCCATATTGGGTCTAAAAAAGGCATTTGAATTCAAGAAGCTTCTGTGGCTAAACAAACGATTGAAGAAGAGAGGGCGTAAATCGGAAAGAACAAGGACAGAGAATGTGATCACTCCCACGATGGTTTCATGTGAGGACAGTTCAAAGAGTAAAAACATATCAAAGAGGAAGCTGAGTGAGGAGACAGAAATGAGAGTGGGTGATCATAAGCGTATAGTTTTGGGTGATATTTCACAATATGAGATCCGCAACCCCGCCGGACGCCATGAGTGCTGTAGCTTGGAATGCTTGTGGTGTTTGGGAAACCCGCGGGCATTCGATAAATTCTGGCTTCTTATTTGGAATTTTTCCCCGAGCTTAATGTTTGTTTCAGAGACTAAGCTTTATGGCAGAGGTGCCTCCCGCCATTAAGGAAAAAGTTGGTTTTGAGGGCGGTTTTCATATAGATTGTATGGGTTAGAGTAGAGGTTTGATTCTTTTATGAAAAAAGGATTGGAATGTTGATATTAAGAGCTTCTTGCGCTTCCATATCGACTCTTTTGTGACGAGACCCGATGGGCTACAGTGGAGATTTACAGGTTTCTATGGTCATCTGGAAAAAGTACAGCGTCATCGTTCATGGGAGCTTCTCTGGCATCTTAGAGGTTTTACACTATTCCATGGCTAGTAGCGGGTGACTTTAATGAAATTTTATACCTTTCAGAGCGGATGGGAGGGCGGGACATAATTGATAGTAGTATGTTGAGGTTTAAGGAAGTACTAGAGGACTGCAAACTTGTAGATTTGGGCTTCGAAGGTGCACCTCTTACTTGGAACAACCATCAAGACCCCCTGGATAATGTTCAAAAAAGGCTTGATCATTGTGTGGCGAATGTGGATTGGAAGGAATTGTTTTCAAGAGGCCAAGTGTTTCATCGAGATTTTTTTAGGTCTGATGATAGTGTTACACGTTGTTTTGGATTTTTCTGTTAGTGACGGGGCTCCCAAATAGAAAGGGCAGAGGCGTTTCATTTTTGAACCACTTTGGCAGACTAAAGATGAGTATAAAGACGTGGTTTTCCAATCTTGGTTTCGATCTGAAGTTAGGGGATAGTGCATTTTTATTGGAATCGTTTGATAGATGTGCGAGATCTCTCAAATGTAGGGGCAATATCACCTTTGGGAAGATTCTAAAGCATGTTAAGAAGTTGCAAGAGGAGTTGGTGGAGCTTAACAATGAGAATTGGTGTTTGGAGGTGCAGTGAAGGAAACGGGATATGGAATGCAAGTTAGATCAGTTGCTAGCACTTGAGGAGTATTATTGGAAGTAACATTCTTGATCTGAATGGTTAAAATGTGGGAACCATAACACCAAGTTTTCCCATTCAAAGGCTTTGACAGGAGCCTTGGAGTATAGTTTCATCGAAGGAAGAGATTGTCATGGAATTAGAAGGGTATTTCAGTAACGTCTTCTCTACTTCTCTACGGAGTGATGAGATGATGGAGGAGGCTTTGGTTGGTGAGGAAAGGAGAGTTACGTTTGAAATGAAGGTAGCTTTAGACGTCCCTTTCACGGCAGAGGAGGTAAAAGCGGCGCTTCTTAGTATGAGGGCGTGGAAGTCTCTAGGGAGAGATGGCTTTCATGTGGGTTTCTTCCAAGAGAACTGGGATCTTGTTAGTGGTGTTACCATGGAAGTGTGCCTTCATGTGCTTAATGGACAGAGGTCTTGTCAGGCTCTCAATGCTGCCCACATTGTTCTTATTTCGAAGATAAAGGCCCCGAAAAATGTTTCGGATTATAGACTAATTAGTCTATGTAACGTGGTGTATAAAATCATTACAAAAGCTATGACTAATAGGCTTAAGCTCTTTCTTAGGGATATAACCGCAGATGAACAAAGTGCATTTATGCCAGGGTGCCTGATTACTGATAACATTATAGCTGCTCTTGAGATTATGCATAATATTCAAAGAAGGACAAGAAGTAATTCAGGACTTATGGCTCTAAAGCGTGACATGAGTAAGGCCTACGATCGTGTGGAGTGACGTTTTCTTCAGGTAGTGACCATAAGGTTAGGCTTTTCAAGGTTTTGGATAGATATAGTATTGGATTATGTGACGATAGCGCATTTTTCCTTTCTCCCTAACAGGGAGCCGGTTAGTAAGGTGGTTTCATATCGGGGTCTTTGATAAGGTTGTCCACCATCTCCATATCTTTTTCTTTTTGGCGCGGAAGGATTTTCAAGACTTTTAAGGTGGATGGAAAGTAATAAGAGGTCGCAAGGGGTTGCTTGTGCTCGTAGGCCCCTAGGGTTATTCACTCGTTGTTTATTGACAATAATATAATTTTTAGGAGAGCAAATGAGGAGAATTGCGTGGCGGTGAAAAAGGTGTTAGAGAAGTATGAGAGAGCCTCGGGGCAAGCTACCATTACGTTTAGCCCTAACGTGCCAGACGATAAACGAGGTACTATTTTTAATTCTCTTGGTCTTTAAGCCAGTAATTCTCATGACTTTTATCTAAGGCTCTCATGACTTTTAACAGAGCCCTACTTGCCAAACAGGGTTAGAGGCTTTTACTTTATCCAAATTCTTTGATGGCAATGGTGTTGAAAGCTAAATACAATCCAAATTCTAGTTTTCTTGATGCTAATGTTGATAACAATCCGTCCAACACGTGGTAAAGTCTTGCATGGGGTCAGGCTCTTCTACTTGAGGGAATTCTACTTAAGGTTGGTGGTGGTGAGAACATAAGGCTTTTTAAGAACCCATGGATTCCGAGACCGAGCCTTTTTCGCCCAATTACCAAACCACGAGTAGAGGATGAGAATTTGAAGGTGGCAGACTTAATGTTTGCATTTGGGTGGGACAAGAGATATATTGATGATGTTTTATGGGCAGTGAACAGAGAGATGATTTGGAGTATCCCATTAAGTGTACGCCGAAGACCGGATAGATGGGTGTGGTATTTTGATTAAAGGGGAAACTACTCAGTTAGGTTGGGCCACTAATTGGAAATAAATAGGAGATTGGGTGAGGGTAGCTCGAATGAAAGTTTGGATGTTGGGTGGGGGAAGAAATTGTGGGGTGCAAATGATCCAAACAAAGTCACAATCCATATTTGGCAGGCTTTTGACAAGGCTATTCCTACTTTGACACCATTGGCTCGGAGGGGGGTTAAAGTTATTTATTCGTGCCCGTGTTGTGGAGAGTGCGTTGAGGACGTTACCCATGCCTTGTGGGCTTGCCTAGCTGCTTACGAGATATGGTGTTTATCTTTTCTATGGCGAGTTTTGGCTAAATTCCTAGGAGGTCATTTCAGTCTTCTTTATTTAAGTGTTGCTAAGTGCTGTAACAGGGAGGAGATTGCAAAAATGTTTTGTGTACTAGCGCAGGGGTGATGGGGTAATAGGAACAGATGGATCCATTAAGGCTGTCTCACATAACCTATTGCGATGGTGTCTCGGGCTGGCAGATGATTGGGAGAGTTTTCCCTTGCTAATGATTCAGAACAGGTTAAGCTACCAAAGGAAAGAGCTAGTAGCAAAAGATGGGAAAGACCACGGGAGGGATTTCTTAAAGTTAATATTGACGCTGCAGTCAATGACTATATACAATTATATGGGCGTGGGGATCGTGATCAGAGATGCGGATGGGATTATGGTGAGTGCTATGTCGCAGAAGATTTTAGAACGCTTTTCTCCTCATATAGGAGAATGTCTTGCGGTGAGAGGGTGCTTGGTTTGCTCTCTCTTGTGGTTTTACAAATTGGATGTTTTGGATTGAGATCTTCTCCATCCAATGTATACAAATCAAATTACATATTGAGTATCTCTTAATCCGTATAATCTGTGAATTCGATATATATATATGTCTATTACTTAAAAACATAATTATTTTTACAATTAGAGGAGAAGAACCTCCAACCTAAGGGTAGCAAAAAGACACCAAAATGATAAGACAAGAACAACTTGTTATTTTTTTTTATGTTTCGAATATATTTGTTACGCTTCGTCACTAGAAATCTTAAATACGAATTTAAGGAGTCCCGTATGGAAAAGACACTAGGGTTTCACCCTTTCCATATTCTATATAAAGCCGCCTAAAGGTTCACATCCACTAAACTTTTGAGATTAATGCAATTAAAGCTTGAAATGCTTTTTGTTTTTTTCAAACGGTTGTGGTTTCTTTTTCAAATTTTTTAATTATTAAGTAGTTAAAATTAAAAAAAAAAGAATATAGTTTAATATAAATTTTAAAGAAATAGTTTATTTTTATAAGCTTTTTCATTTATCGTTTAAATATTTTAAATTTTAGTTTTAATTATCTAATTAGTTAAAATTTTTAGTTCAAACAATTATTATAAGTTTTTTAAACAATTTAAACTTCAATCTGTGAATTTGCGGATTTCAATTTGTATAATTTGCGAATTTCAATTTGTATAATTTATTTTTAGTGAATCAGAATTTGTTGATGATGGATCAGATTGAATTGGATTGAGACAATCATGGATTCTTGAGAAAATCCCAATCCGATATATATGGTGATGAATACATAAAAATACACATTTTATAAAGCTATATATCATTATTTTGCATTTTTTGTCATTAAATCTCTTAATTAAAGCATTTGTATGTTAATTAGTATTTTTAGGTCTTAGAGTGAAAATATGCATAATTATGTGTTTTAAATGTATTTTTATGTTTAAGAATATTTAAAGTATTTTTATGTGTTAAATAATTAATTCGTGTGAAATAAATTAAAACCATAAAATTAACATGTTTATTTTTATTTTTATGTGTGTTTGTGTGTTTTAATTTAGTTTTGTATTTGTTTAGTATTTATAAATATTTACTTAATTTTAGTAATTTTAGTTTTGCAAAATAATTAATTTCTTTGGGTTTATTTGTAAGAACATATGACATGTGGGCCCAAATCAGAAGAAAATAGTGCAAAGAATTTTAAATTTCAGGTCAAAAAATTAATTTTACAAACATTTGAGTAAGATGTCAATTATTGATCATTTTCAATCCCAGCCATCCATTGTAGTCCGTACAAGGCTTTAGTCAGTCATGTGTCAATAGCAACACATGCTCTTTCCAATCTAGATTGTTCTGTAAATATAATTGTCGTTCTAAAGTACAGATTTAGAACTATAATTGTCGTTCTAAAGTACAGATTTAGAACTTTGTTAGCTTTCAAAACTGAATCTTTCTTCATAAAATAGGAAGTCAAAATCCCGTCTACTTAAATTTTGCCACGTGGCAAATTGTTTGATAAAGGAAAATGAATGGAAACTCTCTTCCGACCAAGTACACCTGCAAAGTTGACTTCATTTGCATTATTTTGCATCAATTCTTATCTATTTTTATCTGGTAGACCCCAACCCTTTTATTTTATTACAAAATGTTTGTAGTTTTATATGGCTAGACATCTATAAAAAAAAGGCATGCAATCGCTGCGTGAAAGCCTTCGACCCAGAGCTTAGTTGTGGACTTGCAGTTTAGATTCTCAACCAAAAATATTATGATTAACTTTTATAACCTCTTGATGTAATGTCTTTAGTTATGTTTTATAATATTGTTACTATTATTTCTATAATGTGTTTCTAAGTTACTTTTAGCTAAGGTAAGGATGAAACTCTAGATATTTTAATTTGGTTAGTTTTAGTTTTTTTTATGTTTTAATTTGGTTAGTTTTAGTTTTTTTTTTTAATTTCTAAGCTCTTCTAATGCCAAAATCATTTTCTTAGAAAACCTAGATATTTAGAGTTAGTTTAGGATGTTTTCTTATAAAATTGAAGAGTTTGATTTTAGTTTAGGATGTTTTCTTATAAAATTGAAGAGTTTGATTTATCGTAGACATGGACAGGCAAAGGAAATGCTTAATAATTCTTGATTAGTCGTCGATAGAGAATAGCTTGGTAAATGCTAATGACCTATTTTTAATGTAAATTTCCTGATTAATTAAGTTCATATCAATTTGTTAAAACTAAATTTTTGCTATATTATAGGCATGAACTAGCATGGGTAATGTTTGGCATAACTTTGATCAGTTGTAGACAGAAGATGATATAGTATATTCTTAAATTGTTTTAGCAAATGTTTTTAGAAAAATTAAAATAAATTTTAAGTTAAAAACTTGAGTGGATCTTTAAAGCTCAGCATTTTCATAAATCTGTTTTCTTTAAAATTATACCGCATTTCTTGTTACAAAGTTTCAAATCATAAAAATGTTAAAAATGGAAAAAAAATGTAAATAATTAATTTTAATTTTAACTCGGTAAACAATTAACTTGCACTTCATATAAATAATAAAATTAAGATAAAATTGTTAATATATTTTGACTAAGACTCTTTCCTTAGGACTCGACCTCGGACACACCGTGTCTTTATTACTTGTGACAACATTATGTATGACGTATATCAGAGTCACTTTTCAAGGACCGAATATACGGATTCAACCTTAATTCACGGATTTCAATCCGTGAACCCCCTTATTTGTGAATATCATGAATCTTTTTAAAGCAACACAACTTAGAGATAAGTTCCTAAACTATACATGTGTTTTATCAAACTAGTTATACGAACATGCTTCGTGCGTTTATTTTAAATATATAATATGGATTTTGAATTATTCATCTCTTAATTACAAATGTAATGAAAGAAAATTCGTTTCAATCGGATATCAAACAAATAAGTTATGATTTTTTTCCCTCAAATATAAGAAAGAGAAAATATGAAAAATGGTCTTTGACGGTAGCATTTTGGATTCAAATCTTGCAAATTTAAAGGGAGCAAAACTTAAAATTTACACTTAAAACTCAATTAAGATTCAAATTATGATTTGAATATTAATGCCATCAAATTATCTAAATTCAATCTCAAATCCTAAATCTAAACAATCGAGTTAATCTACAAAACAACTTGACCCTATAATTCAAACTATAATAATGGCTTAAAAGTGGATAGAGCTGAAATAAACCTATAAAGAGATATTTTTAATATATGAAATTAATTGAATAGAAGATGGTTTTGGCGTCCGTAAAAATACAAAATAAACGACGTCATCTATATATACACAAGTGTCTAAGCACAAATCCTTTGTGCTTTGGCACATGGCTTAGGAGGAACAAAACGTTCTCCTGTCCTTTTTCTTTCTTTCTTTCTTTAAACTTTTCGTTCCCCCTCTTTTATCATATTTTATTATTTTTTTCAACTTTTTTTTTTTATATAAAGGGAGATGAAACCACTGTTAGACATGTATGCCCTAATGGAGTAAAAATGTAATGAGTTTTTGGAGACATTTTTATCAATAAAGAATTTATTATTTATATACCAAATATTGTCCTCTTTACGTTCATATTTGTTGAATATATGATAAGCAAACAATAGTCTGAAACTGTCGGTCTAAACCTTTAAGAATTGGGCATATGATGGACAGATTATGCAGAAGACACGATTCTTAAGGTGACGGTCTAAATCATAAGATCCGTAATCGAGGGAATAAAGTTTGGCACTTTATTCATGTAAAGATTGTTATGTTGTCTATATCCCTATTGGGAGATAGTTTGTCTTGACCATCGGAGGTGGACTTCGTGAATAAAAACATTGGCACGTTGTCATAGGTGACGATGTGT